>BMAO01025112.1:0-22731 GCA_019973975.1 Trichonephila clavata | reverse complement strand
AGCTTTGGCGTAGTTGGCGCCAGTGGGTGGGCTTCCCACTACCTCGAGCGCGTGAGCCGCTAACGGTTGCTTGCACTAAATACTGAAATTTATTTTCTGGTGCTACATTAACATCATTATGAACATGTTCGAACTGGCTCCAAAAGGTAACCAGTCAGCACGTCTCGAAAATGGCGTAATTCTAGCCGTTAAGTGAAATTTCTTTTTACCCTACCTGACTCTGGGTTTGATCATCTATAGCGGTGATAGTTAACCTGGTCCGTATCATACTTGTGGGCTCTTACCACGGTGGGCGCTACGAAAATTCTGATTTTGTATTTTTGAAATTTATCTTCATTCCTTAATTTTTATTACTATTTTTAACACTTTGCATACTTTGTGGCGTTAATTTCTTCTCTTTTATTGCGAGCAGTAACAAGTATGTATTCAAATAAACCGAAACCAAAATTCGTTACTCGGGCAGCCAAACAGACAAAAACTCAACATATTCTTTTTGTAACAAATGGTAACTCCGTTACTCAGTCAAACAAACAGGCAAAAATAAATATTATGCACTTCAATCCAGCCACTGCAAGTTGTTCGATCAATTATTATGAAAGTGTCAAGGGCTGAATCAAATAAATTTCAAAAACCTTGTGAAAATCTCAAAAATGTGCTTGGATGTTCTGAGGAATATTTGAATGGGTTTATAGAAGCACCACATTACAAACAGCTTCTATGTGTCTTTTATGCCAGAAATCTTTTCCAATGAAACAAGTATGAAACCAAGTCGGTTAAGAGATCATCTTACTACAAAACATCCTGAATATGAAAATAAACCGAATGAATATTTTCAAAGAACTGCGCAGAAAATTTATAAATGATCTACAATGAAGTCATAATTGAAGCAATGTTCTAAATAAAGACAGTTATTAGCGTCTTATCACCTTAGCGAAATTAATCGCAAAACTGGAAAAATTATGGAATTGGAGAATCATTGATAATACCGTCATGTTAAAATTTATAGGTACGGTAATGCACCGAAACGGATATTTAAAAACATTGCCGCTTAAAGTGATATGTTAAAAATTGAGGAAATGTAGATGATGTAAAAACTCGTAACAATTTTAAAAACTTCATTTTCCATACAACTGGACGAGTCTACTATTGTGGACAATAATGCTTTATTGATGGTTTATGTGCGATACGCAGATAAAATAATGAACTGCAAAATGTTATACACCAGTGAATCTAATTACAGATACAACAGGATTATCCATATTTAATGCTGTGAAAACATATTTTGAAAGAACAGTATACCGTTGAACAATATAATTGCATGCGCTACTGATGGAGCACCATCGATGATTGGATATTACCGTGGATTTACTGCACCTAAAAGTAGTACCAAATGTTTTATATGTATTCATTGCATGTCACACCGACAACATCTTGTAAGAAGTCTTTAAGTGCAGTTTGCACTCTCATTAAATTTAATTATATAAAATTGTAAACAAGATTAAATGTAATACTAAAATGATAGAATATTTCGTAGATGTGCCAAAATAATGATAAGACAATTCATTTCGATTACTTTTACACATGGAAGTCGGTGGCTTTCAAAGGTGTGTGCCTAACACGTTTTAGCATTATATGCCAAAAATTTCTAAATATTTTAAATATCTATTAAAGCTTACCAAATTTACATTTAGTGCGTTGAAACGATCATAAGTTGAATCTTTAAAATCGCGTTTTGGTCGAACTGATTTACTTATAGAATTCTATGTCCGCTAGCTTTTAAAATTGGTTTACAAAACGCTTCGCAAAGTTCGTCTGTTAATTTATGTACGCTGTATGACCATTTGGAGTCTCAGATTAGGGCATTAGAGACACTTGGCGTAACAACGGATAAAAGCGCTGCTCTACTTCATCCTTGGTTGAGTCATGCTACCGGAAGATATACTAAGAGCATGGCAAAGACAAAGAGTCCTGATTTCAATCATAGTGGCGAAACCACAAGAAAGGCTTAGTAGCTTACTAAAATTCTTAAAATCTGAAGTAAAATCAGAAGAAAGGATTTGTTTGCGATGCAAGGTTTCGGTTTAAACAAAAGAAAGACAATATTGGGTTTAGAAATAAGAAATTTGAACCAAGAGTAAAACAAAATAAAACACCCACCGCCTCCGGTCTTTTTACCAATCCACATACTCATAAAACCAAAAAGTCATGTGTGTTTTGCGAGAAAACTCATCCTAGTGCAGACTGTTTTCTGCACAAAAAAATGAGTTTAGATGAAAAGAGCAAAGGATTTGAGGAAAAAAAATTGTTGTTTTGCCTGTCTGGCTCCCGGTCACCCAGTCCGAAAATGTCGTTCATTTTTGAGATGTGTAATTTGCGGGAAGAAACATGTTCCCTTGATGTGCGAAACAAACGAGTCAAGAAAAAATGATTTCAAGAAGACGGAAGAAGCTGAAGTTTCAAAGAGGTCAACATGTCCAACCTGAGTGTGGGTCCTAAAGTATTTTTACAGACTCTAAAGTGCAAGCTCATATCAGATAAAAAGAAAAAATCGTGCGAATTGTTCTGGACACCGGCTCGCAAAAGTCTTATATTGTAAAGAGTCTTCCGAAGAAACGGGATACGTTCCTGTAAAGAAAGAAACTCTGGTACATTCACTGTTTGTGGGATTAAATCTAAAGAATTTGTACATACATGTTACAGAATTAGGTTGAAAAATATTAAGAACAATTTTGCATGCAACTTTGAAGCTTTGGATCAGGTAGCTATTTGTAATGATGTATCACCTGTGAACTCCGGGCCTTGGTTAAAAGAGCTTCAAGAAAGGGATATAACTTAAGTGATGTGGAGAAAAAGCCACAACCTGTACAAGTACTTATAGGAGCTGATCTTTTTGGAAAGATTTTAATCGGTCAGCGTAGGGTCTTACCATGCGGATTAGTAACCATTGAAACTTTGCTTGGGTGGACTTTGTTAGGGAAAGTTCCTGATAGTAAAGTTACTACAAGCAATGCCATGTTAGTGACATCACTTTTCGCTAAAGAGTTTGACATTTCAGACTTCTGGAAACTGGATTCTATTGGAATCAAGGATCCTATTGAAAAGCTGTCTAAAAAAGAGCAAGAGGATTTGACTACTGAAAATTTTCTTCAAACTGTTAGGTACAATGAAGATAATCGCTATGAAGTTCATTTGCCTTGGTTAGATAACTGTGTGCCTTTACCTGATAATTTTGAGCAAGCTAAAAGAAGGTTAGACACCACAACTAAGAAGTTATTTCAGGAAAATTTGTACGATAGTTATGAGGGCATATTTTCCGAATGTCTGCGTGAAGGAATTATCGAAGAAGTACCAATTGAAGAGAAAGATTTGCCTGCTAATTATCTACCTCACGGACCTGTTATCAAAGTTAATAAGACAACTCCTATTCGTCCGGTTTTTGATGCATCTGCTCGACTCAAAGGACATCCGTCACTAAATGACTCCTTACATAGTGGTCCAAACTTGATTGAGCTCATTCCTGATATTTTGCTGCGTTTTCGAGAAAAGAAGATTGGTGTAATCGCAGACATAAAGAAAGCCTTTTTGCAAATTAGCCTCTGTAGAGAAGACAGAGACTTCTTGAGATTTCTATGGTGGACAAATAAGGCTTGCAAGGACTACAGGTTTTTTCAGCATACCAGAGTAGTTTTTGGCGTTCGCAGCAGTCCTTTTCTACTAGGAACTGTATTGAAGTATCATCTTGAACAAAATATTGATGTTGATCCTTTTGTAACTAGTTGTCTTTTGAAGAGTTTTTATGTGGACAATCTTGTAACCAGCGTCCACAGTGAATTAGATTTGCAGCGAGTGATAAGTGTTTCTAATGAGTTATTAAAAAAAGGTGGTTTCATTCTGCGGGATTGGGAATCTTCACTAACAGAGAGGAGGGAAGATCCTTCAAAACAAATCTGTTAGGCCTTCAATGGAATAAAATTGAAGACTGTTTTTCGCTAAATATCAGCTGGTTGAAAGAAGTAAATGTCGACAACATTACTAAACGTACAATATTATCGGTTACTCACAAAGTGTTTGATCCATTTGGATTTGTATCTCCTGTAATGCTTTGTCCCAAAATTATGCTACAAAATACCTGGAAATTATCGTTGGAATGGGACGAAGAAATCACTGGATCCCTTCGACAAAAATTTTTACAATGGTTTAGGGAACTAAAAGTATTGGAAAATGTTACCGTTCCTCGCTGGATCAACGTTAATCCTGAAAATATGAAGAACTTCTCCATTCATACCTTTTGTGACGCAAGTAGAGATGCATATCCCGCCGTTACGTATCTTGTACAAGAGGGAGAATGTGGAAAGGTGCATTTTTTAGCCTCGATATCACGAATATCTCCTCTGAAAGTTGCTACAATTCCAAGATTAGAGCTTCTTGCTGCATTGGTGGGAGCAAGATTAACGAAATCTGTGTTGGATGCTCTTGGATGGAAGGATATTAAATGTTTTTATTGGAGTGATTCCACTACCGTTCTTGCCTGGATCATTAAAGATGAAAATTGGTCTATTTTCGTGAATAACAGAGTCCAAGAAATACGGAATATTATCCAAGCTTTTTCTTGGCGTCATATTTCTGGATTTAAAAATCCATCTGATTTACCCTCCCGAGGATGCAAAGCAAGTATTTTAGTGAAAACTAGATGGTGGGAGGGGCCAAAATTGCTTACTTTATTTGAAGACGAAGGATCATGCAATGAATATGAGTTTGATGAAGATGAGATACTAAAAGAGAAAAGGAAAAGCTCAATATTAGCTTTGGTGTCTGTAAATCAAGATTCATCTGCAGGCTGGTTTTATCAGCGCTTTTCAAAATATGAAAGCCTTGTGAAGTTAGTGGGATGGATTTTGAGATTTGTAAAGAGCTGCAGATGCGATGTTCAGCTAAGGAAAAAGGGAAGTTTGGATGCTGAAGAATACAGGGCAGCAGAGAAACAAGTGATAAAATTGGTCCAGTCGGAATCTTTTGTGAACGAGCATGATGCAAAACTAAAAACTTTGATTGCGTATAAGGATGCCGATAGAATAATACGGCTCAAGACGAAAATAATTTTCCGTCAGGATACAGAAGATTTTAGGGAACCAGCTGTTCTCCCGTCCAATCATAAAGTTGTCGAAAGACTAATATTTTCTCACCATATCAAAAATATTCATGCTGGAACTCAAACTTTGCTTAATATTTTGAGAGAACATTTTTGGATTTTGAGAGGAAGAAAAACAGTGCGTTCTGTTATCTCAAAATGTGTCGTTTGCAAAAGATTTTCTTCTAAATGTTATGATATTGTATCTGCTCCTTTGCCTGAAGATAGAATACGACAGGCAAACGTGTTCGAGATCTGTGGAATTGACCTGGCAGGACTTTTATTTTAAAAAGATGGAAAAAAGGCATGGGTATGCATTTTTACATGCGCCGTATATAGAGCTGTCCACTTAGAGCTTGTTTCATCGCTATCGACCGAAAGCTTTTTGCTAGCTCTACGGTGATATATAGCTCGGAGAGGCCGATGTGAAACCATGTACAGTGATAATGGCACTAATTTTGTCGCATCTTCCAATTTGCTTAGAAGTTTAGATTTGGCCGCATTTGTAGCGACAATGCTCTTCGTCCAATTAAGTGGAAATTTAATCCCCCTTCTTCACCATGGTGGGGTGGATGGTGGGAGAGACTAATTGGTATTCTTAAAAGTCTTTTGAGAAGAATACTTAGAAGAGCAAGTTTGGCATTTGAGGAGTTGACAACAGTTATCACTTTTTACTCAACACACTATCGATGATTTTTTCCTCTGGCACACACATAACACTTTCACTTTTTGTTTTCCAATAAAATCATGCACTTTCACATTTAGTGTCAGGGCGACACATACATAACACTTTCACTTTGGGTTTTCCAATAAAATCGTGCACTTTCACATTTAGTGTCAGGGCGACACATACATAACACTTTCACTTTGGGTTTTCCAATAAAATCGTGCACTTTCACATTTAGTGTCAGAGCGACACATACATAACACTTTCACTTTGGGTTTTCCAATAAAATCGTGCACTTTCACATATAGTGTCAGGGCGACACATACATAACACGTTATACACGTGGTTACTTGTCGAAGGAAAGCAAAATGCCGGTAAAAGAAAACACGTTGGGCAGCCACTGTAGTGCTCCCATGTTGTGAAATACTAATTAATGCAGCCTTTGATGGTTACAGGAACAAGATATTTTTAATGTTCATGAAGTTCCACAACACAAGGAGATACACACACAAACAAAATAACATAAGACATCAAAGGAGGGAAAGGCTTTCCCTGACTCCACGTGTATCCATGGCTCGGGGACCATCCGGCGGGAATAAAACGTTCTCCTTTCCCCCAAGAACAAGTAGGGCCACCTGGCTGTCGTTATTTGTCAAGGGAAGGCAGAGTTTAAATGTAACTGTTACAGTACAAAATAATCATATTTTGTAATGAATCTCGAGGGCCGCAAAATTATTCAAGGCCGCGGGTTGGCCACTCTTGGCTTAGAATTACGAAGTCTGTCGCAAATAACATGTATGGCTCTAGAGCAGTGGTGTTCAAACTTTTTCAACTCAAGAAACCCTTTGAACTTGAAAGTGTTTTTGTGGAACCCCTAGAACTAGAAAGTGTTTTCGTAGAACCCCTAGAACTAAAAAATGTTTTCGTACATCCCCATTCCAATCAGAATTTCCCAGGATTCTTTGGGAAAATTTGTATAATTCCTCAGATGTCAAACATTCAAATTGTGGAGTGAGTGAGTGAATATTAACGTCACACTGTTCAGCTACACGAGAGCTTTTGGTAACGGACCTCGTAATTTTGAAACATGGTCAAGTGACGAGGATGACACCTGAGATAGCACCTCATCTCCTAACAACCACTCTAAAGGAAGGACGTTTGAGCTCTCGACAAATTTAACGTGCATCGCGCCCCTACATGGTGGGTCTTTAGTGGTGCTGGGCTAAATTTAAAATTGAGGAACTATTTGCCTGTATTTGTACTTGCAGGGGTACATTCTTCATAGCGCATTGACTTAGAATTCATTTAAAAAAAAACCATTCATGAGTTATTTTGAATAATATATGAAACACATGTATAAATGAAAATGCAAAATGTAGATACTGCTTTCCAAACAGAAATTTAAAAAAAAAAATTTCTGCAATGTTATTTCTAAGTTGAATTTGCAGTGAAGGAAATAAAAACGGAATAAAAACATCAGTAGCAATAGTAAATAAATTAATTGAAATATATATGTTTTAAGAAGAAACTATTAATGTTACTAAAAATATTCTTAAAATTATGGAAAACTTTCTGATTTATTTTAAATCAATGGTATTTCATCTTCGGAGTATTTGAATCTTTTTTAAAATGCGATGATCAATAAATCCATTTATTATGCGGAAACTTTCACAATATTTGAAATGAACAGCGGAACAAGAATTTAGAAAAAAAGAAATACACACTTTTCTTTCCAATTCCTGAAATTCTGTCCTATATTTTATTTCGTTTAGCCGAAAGAAATAATCCTTTTTTGAAGCTGCGACGATGATCCATTTTATTTAATAACTGAAATAAACTGTGCAAAATAAGTTTTAAAACAGCTGATATTTAAATAACTTGGAAAAAAACACAGGAATTTCAATTTTGGAGATATGTAAGAAAAGAATGCGAAATCTGATTCACTTTATCCTGACGATTCAAATGCATTTAATAAATATTAATTGTTCATTTTAATTATTAATAAAATCTAACTTATTTAGTATATATAAATTATTTTAAGAAAGGTGGAATAAAAAACAGAGGATAGCTTTTTGTACAAAACGTATTTGTAGTTATTTTCAAGCACAGACTCAAACTTTCCTAAGAATGATGTAATTGTAAATAGTATCTTGAATGCCTATAGATTCTTAGAAAACAAGACCCATTGGGGGGGGGGACATCTCTGTTACACAATCCACTGAAGAGTCATAAATTACCCCCTTTCACCAAGGGAACGCAGGGAAATTTTCATGTATCCTTCCGCAAGAAGGCGGAGTTACAAGTTTACTTTCCCCTCATTCCAAATATGCAATGCTGACTTATTTAATTACTCGCAAATATAAATTAGTTTAAAAATTTTAAAGTAAATGCGTTTGAAAGAGCATAAAAAATAATGGATTTCCGCTTTTTTACTTTTTTTATCCGATAATTGAAAATATTTTTATGATCGTTTTAACGCACTAAATGTAAATTTTCAAGCATTTAATAAATATTTAAAAATATTTAGAAATTTTTCTTAAAAAATCGAAATCAAGAGAAACAATTTTTTTTTAATCTTTAGGATGCATTTTGTTTCATACAGTTAAAAGAAATACCTTAGACGTAAATTGAATTATAAGAAACTCCATAGGATTAACATTACACTCGGGTTTTCGTGGTGGCGTGTCACCGGGAGCCTTAAGGGTCCCGTAGACAGAAATTCCAACTCTAAAACGATGAAAGCACCCTCTTCTGGGAGGGTGGAATGGGCGTATCTATAGGAAGGGCCAAGTACTCATGAGAACTGGTCTTAATGATCGGAGGTAAATAGTTCCTTCATAAAAGCTAAATTATATGCCTTTTTTCTTTATTTTCAATATTTTCTTGACTTTGAAATAAACATTTTTTTCAAGCTATTATTTTTCCAAATTTGCATTTACTTGATCCCATTTTCTGATGATTATGTTCCGACAGCTGTCATGATGAAAGAAAATGACGCCACAGAATCATACAAGCCTCTTCTACAACAGTTGAGAGAGGGATTCTAAGTGCAAAGGGAGCTCGAGACGGGAAACTCCCCCCCCCCTCTCTTTCGCCTTCTATTTTTGTTCTTGGAGGGTCCAGTTTACAACCAACTGACCCCTCTTTTACTGCCCACCCCATGGCAGTTTTCAATTACATGAAAACTGTGCCTGACATTCTAGTTATACAAAGAAACTGCTTTTTTTACGCTGTTTCGTTTCTGTTTTGAGGAACATCAGTTTTTCATTTGAATTTTATAAAAATATAAGTTTTAGTTAAGGCAGAAACCTTTATATATATATATTTCTGTACATTGAAAACAATTTTCTGTGATATTCTTCAATATTAAATTGCATCAAAATCGTTTTTTAAACAGTTTAATGACAAGAGAAATTTATAAATTAATTGAATGAATAGAGTGTAATGTGATTTAAATTATTCTCTTTCCTGAAATATTTTAGGTCAGTTCTTTATTCCCGATTCAGTTCAATAATTTTATTTAAAAACGGTTTAAGACATGTAACAAAAAAAAATCTTATATAAATTTAATAACTTACAGTGGCGTAACTACCAATGGGCTAGGTAGTGCCGTGCACAGGGGCCCTTGAGCTCAGGGGACCCTCACGTTTTGACCATCAAGCAAGTCGAGCTTGCGATAATTTCTCCCATAATTGAGGTATAAATATAAAAGATTGTTACATAGCTAAAATCATGGCAACTCCGTTGAAAGTAATTTCAAACTTGTAAGGAATTCCCCTAAATTCTTTCCTTTGTTTGTGTATAGTGTTGCGAATTTTACTTATTAAAAAGTTAATATTATTTTTCAATTTTTTCATTTTTCTAATCTTTACTTGAAAATAAACATCAAGTTCCATGAAATGTCTTACCTTACATCTAAAAAAATCTACACAGGGAGCTATTTCTTCTTGGTCATTTTATTTTTTTATAACAATATGATTCATAATAATCTATTTTCCTGTTTCACAATGTTTCGCAATCTATTATCTGCAACAGACTGATGTAATTTTTACCCCCTCCTCTGTTTTTTCGTGTGTTTTATTTTAAATAATTATAATAATTTTGTATTATATTTTCTTGTTTGTGCATATTCTTTTAATCATTTCCTATCTATCACAAGTCAAATCGAACCTGGGTAATCACTAAATTCACAAGGAAACTCATATGCATACATGCAAGTAGTTTGTAGCTTTGCTTTCCTATGTTCTGCAGAGCTTGACACAGGGCTGATGGGAATCAGCTTTGTATATGTATATATATATAAAATACTCTAATATATTTTTAATTAACTAGCCGTTACCCACCCGCTTCGCTGGGTATTTCATGATGTTATATATATCAACTATTAATATCTAAGTCCTATCATTAAGAGTTCGATTGTATTGAAAAACATACTTATACCTGTAACTGTCGCCTCT
Organism: Trichonephila clavata; assembly: GCA_019973975.1. Lineage (NCBI taxonomy): Eukaryota > Metazoa > Arthropoda > Arachnida > Araneae > Nephilidae > Trichonephila > Trichonephila clavata. The sequence goes on along the minus strand of BMAO01025112.1, from coordinate 12,479 downwards.
TGATAAAAAAAAAGGGGGCAGAACTCGTCTTATTTGTATTTTCTAAAAATCTCTGAAATTGAAGTATAGAATGATGTTTGCATTTTCGTAACACTACAATGAGGTGGATTCCTGCAAAACCAATTTTCGGTGGATCTCTACTCTGTAAAATAAACATGCAAGCCAAATCTAACGGGGGAAAAACGAAATTTTTACTATCAATACCCCCGTAATCCTGTTGAGAATCGTTTTACAAAATAACCATTCTTGGCGGATTTCAATTAAAAAAAAGAAAAATGTGAACCAAATTTCATTATTATAATTCTTGTATTTCGAAAGAAGGAATTTTTTTGTCAGTACGCCCCAGTAACCCCCTGACAGACAGACAGACAAAAATTTTAAAAAGGGATTTTTTGATATAAGTACCGTATATACCTTTAAATGCATTTAGTAACAAACTGCTAATTTGAAATTATAAACAGACACTTCAATTTTATTTCTTTATATAGATTGGGATTATAATAACTATTGTTTAAATGTGACTAAAAAATGTAAATAAAAAAAAAAGAAAGGATTACAACTAACCGTAAAACTTATCAATTTTTTGTTTCTTGCATTGCTTTTTGCTTATGAAGCCTTGATTTATTATTTTAAAAGTGCATCCGAACACAGCCGATGCTCTACTTAACTGAACAGTGAGATAAAACTATCATAAAAAAAAATATATGGCACATGTCAGCGTATTATCATGTGCGCGTAACAGTGTTATGTCTCATGAAGAGCATCGGTCGCCAGTAACCAAAACAACGACTTCATTAGCTCAGCTTGGCGTTCAATTTGGCGTTCATCTTGGCATTCAGCTTCACGTTCACCCGTATAGTTTCCGTTCCCGTAAGAATACGGGAATAGAATATAGCCTATGTTACTCCCCGTTAATGTAGCTTTTCGTTAGTGAAAGAATTTTTAAAATCGCACCAGCCGTTTCCGAGATTAGCCGGAACAAACATACATACATACAGACAGACAGACAGACAGATAGACAGACAGACAGATAAAAATTTTAAAAATTGATTTTTTGATATAAGTACCGTAAATACCTTTAAATGCATTTAGTAACAAACTGCTAATTTGAAATTACAAACAGACACTTCAATTTTATTTATTTATATAGATAAAACTCCACCAATATTCTCTCTTTTTTTTGCACCAAGACCTTTGGATACCTAGCTACGCCACTGATAAAGTATATTGAGTATTGGTTTTAGGACCCACACAATTTTTTGGAAGAACAGTTTTAGTGTTGGAATTTCTAATATAAATTCAGTTACAAAAAAAAAGGAACGAGTCTTACAGTAGTCGCATATGATGTGTAACATCTGACATGTTATCCTGGTAAATACGCAATAGTAACATAAATCCTGAAAAAAATTAATCGGGTATGATTGGAAATAATTTTCTATCGAATAATTTTATCTTTAATGAAAATTTTATTTAATTAACACGAAGAGTCATGTAATTTTTTATCAAAAATAAATATTCTTGTTCAATTTGGGGAAGACACACACACAATAGACTTATGATGACTAAAATATGATAAATATACTTGAGATTTTAAAGTATTTAATAACCTTTGAAAAACAATGTCAATAACAGTCCCACTGTTAGTTGTCGATATATTTCGGTTTGTGGTCCTTTCGAGCTTGAGCTCATCATTCAAAAAAGCTATGAGCGGACAATCGTAAAGTTACCTGACTGACAAACAGATTTGGTAAAGCAGTAATTGGTTCGGCCGTTTGTTTCTGAGAGATTTGTGTTCGTTGCAAAAAAAAAAATAATAATAATAATAATACCTGCTGCGTGGAGTTGAATTTTGTGCAATTCTTTTCGGCTGTACTCCTTCAGTTTTAAATTTTTTTCCTCACGTTTCTTTTGTCGAAAATCTCGCATACATTCTGCTTTGGATTTACTCGTCTCGGTAAATCACAAAATCGTTTTAAAGTTATTGTATTCCAGATTTTAATTTCAATTAACTTTTTTCACTAATCATACTAAATATTTTTCTTATTTATCACACTAATGTTATATTTTTAATATCACAAACAGAAACCAGCAATATATTTAAAAAAACAATATAAAGAATTTAAATCAGCATTTAAAACCGTGGAGGGTTATATACCATAATGACTAAAGACGCGAGATTCCCAAGTTCAAAAAAGGTCATGAAGAATACAAAGAAACTGTAAACTCAAGTGTCATTCTCGCTATCCGATCTTGGCTTAGAACAGGGATGGCCAACTCAAATGACCTTGCGGGCCACTTCGGAAAAACATTATAATCCTGCGGGTTGCAAACAAAAATTATATATATTTATATTTTTTTAGACCCATCACAAACATTTATTGGAATGAAAATTTAAAACGGAATGAATTATTATTGATTTCATTATTTTTCATCTATACAAGCATAGATAATTTATAATAATAATGCAAGGATCAAATATGTCTAATTCTAGCAATAGACAGCGCGAGGGAGTTACAGGAATAGAGTGTAATGCTGCGCTGCAATACCGCACACTTCTAATAATGTATTAAAACAAAAGAAAGGTAATAAAATAGAAACTGTTATGAAGTATATTTGTTACAAACCACTACATTAAAAACAAAAATATTGTACAAAATAATCATATTTTGTAATGAATCTCGAGGGCCGCAAAATTATTCAAGGAAGCGGGTTGGCCACTCTTGGCTTAGAATTACGAAGTCTGTCGCAAATAACATGTATGGGCTCTAGAGCAGTGGTCTTCAAACTTTTTCACCTCATGGAACCCTTTGAACTTGAAAGTGTTTTTGTGGAACCCCTAGAACTAGAAAGTGTTTTCGTAGAACCCCTGGAACTAAAAAATGTTTTCGTACAACCCCATTCCAATCAGAATTTCCCAGGATTTTTTGGGAAAATTTGTATAATTCCTCAGGTGTCAAACATTCAAATTGTGGAGTGAGTGAGTGAATATTAAAGTCACAGTGTTCAGCTACACGAGAGCTTTTGGTAACGGACCTCGTAATTTTGAACCATGGTCAAGTGACGAGGATGACACCTGAGATAGCACCTCATCTCCTAACAACCACACTAAAGGAAGGACGTTTGAGCTCTCGACAAATTTAACGCTCATCGCGCCTCTACACGGTGGGTCTTTAGTGGTGCTGGGCTTGAACTTTAAAATTGAGGAACTATTTGCCTGTATTTGTACTTGCAGGGGTGCATTCTTGATAGCGCATTAACTTAGAATTCATTTTAAAAAAAGCATTGATGAGTTATCTTGAATAATATATGAAACACATGTATAAATGAAAATGCAAAACGTAGATACTGCTTTCAAGACAGAATTTAAAAAAAAAAAAAATTCTGCAATGTTATTTTTAAGTTGAATTTTCAGTGAAGGGAATAAAAATGGAATAAAAACATCAGTAGCAATAGTAAATAAATTAATTGAAATTTATATGTTTTAAGAAGAAACTATTAATGTTACTAAAAATATTCTTAAAATTATAAAAAAAACTTTCTGATTTATTTTAAATCAACGTCATATAGATCAATGGTATTTCATCTTCGGAATATTTGAATCTTATTTAAAATGCGATGATCAATAAAACCATTTAGTACGCGGAAACTTTCACAATATTTGAAATGAACAGTGGAACAAGAATTTAGAAAAAAGAAATACACACTTTTCTTTCCAATTCCTGAAATTCTGTCCTATATTCTTTTTTCGTTTAGCCGAAAGATTTTTTTTTTTGAAGCCGCGACGATGATCCATTTTATTTAATAACTGAAATAAACTGTGCAAAATAAGTTTTAAAACAGCTGATATTGAAATAACTTAAACTTTGAAAAATATACATGAATTTCTATTTTGGAGATATGTAAGAAAATAATGCGAAAACTGATTCACTTTTTCCTGACGATTCAAATGCATTTAATAAATATAAATTGTTCATTTTAATTATTAATAAAATATAACTTATTTAGTATATATAAATAATTTTAAGAAAGGTGGAGTAAAAAACAGAGGATAGCTTTTTGTACAAAAACGTATTTGTAGTTATTTTCAAGCACAGACTCAAACTTTCCTAAGAATGATGTAATTGTAAACAGTATCTTGAATGCCTATAGATTCTTAGAAAACAAAACCCATTTTGGGGGGAAAAAACATCTCTCTGTTACACAATTCACCGAAGAGTCATAAATTACCACCTTTCACCAATTGAACGCAGGGGAAATTTCATGTATCCTTCCGCAAGAAGGCGGAGTTGCAAGTTTACTTTCCCCTCATTCCGGATATGCAATGCTGACTTATTTAATTACTCGCAAATAAATTAGTTTAAAATTTTTAAAGTATATGCGTTTGAAAGAGCATAAAAAATAAATTATTTCCGCTTTTTTACTTTTTTTATCCGATAATTGAAAATATTTTTATGATCGTTTCAACGCACTAAATGTAAATTTGCAAGCTTTTAATAGATATTTAAAAATATTTAGAAATTTTTTGGCATATAATGCTACAAAACGTGTTAGGCACACACCTTTTGAAAGCCACCGGACTTCCATGTGTAAAAGTAATCGAATGAATTGTTCATCATTATTTTGGCACATCTGTCGAAATATTCTATCATTTTTAGCATTACATTTAATCTTGTTTACAATTTTTATAATTAAATTTAATGAGGAGTGCAAACTTGCACTTTAAGACTTCGCTACAAGATGTTGTCGGTGTATTACGCAATGAATACATATAAAACATTTGGTACTACTTTTTTTAGGTGTGCAGTAAATCCACGGTAACATCCAATCATCGATGGTGCTCCATCAGTAGCGCATGCAATTATATTGTTCAACGGTATACTGTTCTTTTCAAAATATGTTTTCACAGCATTAAATATGGATAATCCTGTTGTATCTGTAATTAGATTCACTGCGTATAACATTTCTTCTTGCAGTTCATTATTTTCATCTGCGTATCGCACATAACCCATCAATAAAGCATTATTGTCCACAATAGTAGACTCGTCCAGTTGTATGGAAAATGAAGTTTTTTTTAAAATTGTTACGAGTTTTTTTTTTACATCATTTGCCATTTCCTCAATTCTTTTTTTAACCGCGGTATCACTAAGCGGCAATGTTTTTAAAATATCCGTTTCCTGGTGCATTACCGTACCTATAAATTCTTTAATACACGGTATTATCAATGATTCTCCAATTCCATAATTTTTTCCAGTTTTTGCGATTAATTTCGCCATGTGATAAGACGCTAATAATCCGTCTTTATTTTTAGAACATTGCTTCTCAATTAGCGACTTCATTGTAGGACGATTTATAAATTTTCTGCGCAGTTCTTGAAAATATTCATTCGGTTTATTTTCATATTCAGGATGTTTTGTAGTAAGATGATCTCTTAACCGACTTGGTTTCATTGCTTCATTGGAAAAAGATTTCTGGCATAAAAGACACATAGGAAGCTGTTTGTAATGTGGTGCTTCTATAAAACCCATATTCAAATATTCCTCAGAACATCCAAGCACATATTTTTTTTGAGACATTTTTCACAAGGTTTTTTTTTTTTTTTTTTTTTTTGAAATTTATTTGATTCAGCCCTTTGACACTTACAATAATTGACTGAACAACTTGCAGTGGTTGATTGAAGTGCATAATATTTAGTTTTTTGCCTGTTTGTTTGACTGAGTAACGGGAGTTGGTCTTATTTGAATACATGTAAAAAAAAGAATATGTTGAGTTTTTTGTCTGTTTGGTTGCCCGAGTAACGAATTTTGGTTTTGTTTATTTGAATACATACTTGTTACTGCTCGCAATAAAAAAAAGAGAAGAAATTAACGCCACAAAGTATGCAAAGTGTTGGTAAAAATAGTAATAAAAAAAAATTAAGGAAAAATCTAGGAAGATAAATTTCAAAAAATACAAAATCAGAATTTTCGTAGCGCCCACCAAAAAAGGGGCTAGCGCCCACAAGTGGGCGATACGGACCAGGTTAACTATCACCGCTATAGATGATCAAACTCCAGAGTCAGGTAGGGTAAAAAAGAAATTTCACTTACCTAAGTTAGAATTACGCCATTTTTCGGGAGATTTAAAGACTGGTTACCTTTTTGGAGCCAGTTCGAACATGTTCATAATGATGTTAATGTAGCACCAGAAAATAAATTTCAGTATTTAGTGCAAGCAACCGTTAGCGGCTCACGCGCTCGGGAGGTAGTGGAAAGTTTTCCACCCACCGGCGCCAACTACGCCAAAGCTGTTGAATCTTTAAAGAATCGCGTTTTGGTCGAACTGATTTACTTATAGAATTCTATCTCCGCTAGCTTTTAAAATTGGTTTTACAAAACGCTTCGCAAAGTTCGTCTGTTAATTTATGTACGCTGTATGACCATTTGGAGTCTCAGATTAGGGCATTAGAGACACTTGGCGTAACAACGGATAAAAGCGCTGCTCTACTTCATCCTTTGGTTGAGTCATGCTTACCGGAAGATATACTAAGAGCATGGCAAAGACAAAGAGGTCCTGATTTCAATCATAGTGGCGAACCACAAGAAAGGCTTAGTAGCTTACTAAAATTCTTAAAATCTGAAGTAAAATCAGAAGAAAGGATTTGTTTGGCGATGCAAGGTTTCGGTTTAAACAAAAAGAAAGACAATATTGGGTTTAGAAATAAGAAATTTGAACCAAGAGTAAAACAAAATAAAACACCCACCGCCTCCGGTCTTTTTACCAATCCACATACTCATAAAACCAAAAAGTCATGTGTGTTTTGCGAGAAAACTCATCCTAGTGCAGACTGTTTTTCTGCACAAAAAAATGAGTTTAGATGAAAAGAGCAAAGGATTTTGAGGAAAAAAAATTGTTGTTTTGCCTGTCTGGCTCCCGGTCACCCAGTCCGAAAATGTCGTTCATTTTTGAGATGTGTAATTTGCGGGAAGAAACATGTTCCCTTGATGTGCGAAACAAACGAGTCAAGAAAAAATGATTTCAAGAAGACGGAAGAAGCTGAAGTTTTCAAAGAGGTCAACATGTCCAACCTGAGTGTGGGTCCTAAAGTATTTTTACAGACTCTAAAGTGCAAGCTCATATCAGATAAAAAAGAAAAAATCGTGCGAATTGTTCTGGACACCGGCTCGCAAAAGTCTTATATTGTAAAGAGTCTTCCCGAAGAAACGGGATACGTTCCTGTAAAGAAAGAAACTCTGGTACATTCACTGTTTGGTGGGATTAAATCTAAAGAATTTGTACATACATGTTACAGAATTAGGTTGAAAAATATTAAGAACAATTTTGCATGCAACTTTGAAGCTTTGGATCAGGTAGCTATTTGTAATGATGTATCACCTGTGAACTCCGGGCCTTGGTTAAAAGAGCTTCAAGAAAGGGATATAACATTAAGTGATGTGGGAGAAAAGCCACAACCTGTACAAGTACTTATAGGAGCTGATCTTTTTGGAAAGATTTTAATCGGTCAGCGTAGGGTCTTACCATGCGGATTAGTAACCATTGAAACTTTGCTTGGGTGGACTTTGTTAGGGAAAGTTCCTGATAGTAAAGTTACTACAAGCAATGCCATGTTAGTGACATCACTTTTCGCTAAAGAGTTTGACATTTCAGACTTCTGGAAACTGGATTCTATTGGAATCAAGGATCCTATTGAAAAGCTGTCTAAAAAAGAGCAAGAGGATTTGACTACTGAAAATTTTCTTCAAACTGTTAGGTACAATGAAGATAATCGCTATGAAGTTCATTTGCCTTGGTTAGATAACTGTGTGCCTTTACCTGATAATTTTGAGCAAGCTAAAAGAAGGTTAGACACCACAACTAAGAAGTTATTTCAGGAAAATTTGTACGATAGTTATGAGGGCATATTTTCCGAATGTCTGCGTGAAGGAATTATCGAAGAAGTACCAATTGAAGAGAAAGATTTGCCTGCTAATTATCTACCTCACGGACCTGTTATCAAAGTTAATAAGACAACTCCTATTCGTCCGGTTTTTGATGCATCTGCTCGACTCAAAGGACATCCGTCACTAAATGACTCCTTACATAGTGGTCCAAACTTGATTGAGCTCATTCCTGATATTTTGCTGCGTTTTCGAGAAAAGAAGATTGGTGTAATCGCAGACATAAAGAAAGCCTTTTTGCAAATTAGCCTCTGTAGAGAAGACAGAGACTTCTTGAGATTTCTATGGTGGACAAATAAGGCTTGCAAGGACTACAGGTTTTTTCAGCATACCAGAGTAGTTTTTGGCGTTCGCAGCAGTCCTTTTCTACTAGGAACTGTATTGAAGTATCATCTTGAACAAAATATTGATGTTGATCCTTTTGTAACTAGTTGTCTTTTGAAGAGTTTTTATGTGGACAATCTTGTAACCAGCGTCCACAGTGAATTAGATTTGCAGCGAGTGATAAGTGTTTCTAATGAGTTATTAAAAAAAGGTGGTTTCATTCTGCGGGATTGGGAATCTTCACTAACAGAGAGGAGGGAAGATCCTTCAAAACAAATCTGTTAGGCCTTCAATGGAATAAAATTGAAGACTGTTTTTCGCTAAATATCAGCTGGTTGAAAGAAGTAAATGTCGACAACATTACTAAACGTACAATATTATCGGTTACTCACAAAGTGTTTGATCCATTTGGATTTGTATCTCCTGTAATGCTTTGTCCCAAAATTATGCTACAAAATACCTGGAAATTATCGTTGGAATGGGACGAAGAAATCACTGGATCCCTTCGACAAAAATTTTTACAATGGTTTAGGGAACTAAAAGTATTGGAAAATGTTACCGTTCCTCGCTGGATCAACGTTAATCCTGAAAATATGAAGAACTTCTCCATTCATACCTTTTGTGACGCAAGTAGAGATGCATATCCCGCCGTTACGTATCTTGTACAAGAGGGAGAATGTGGAAAGGTGCATTTTTTAGCCTCGATATCACGAATATCTCCTCTGAAAGTTGCTACAATTCCAAGATTAGAGCTTCTTGCTGCATTGGTGGGAGCAAGATTAACGAAATCTGTGTTGGATGCTCTTGGATGGAAGGATATTAAATGTTTTTATTGGAGTGATTCCACTACCGTTCTTGCCTGGATCATTAAAGATGAAAATTGGTCTATTTTCGTGAATAACAGAGTCCAAGAAATACGGAATATTATCCAAGCTTTTTCTTGGCGTCATATTTCTGGATTTAAAAATCCATCTGATTTACCCTCCCGAGGATGCAAAGCAAGTATTTTAGTGAAAACTAGATGGTGGGAGGGGCCAAAATTGCTTACTTTATTTGAAGACGAAGGATCATGCAATGAATATGAGTTTGATGAAGATGAGATACTAAAAGAGAAAAGGAAAAGCTCAATATTAGCTTTGGTGTCTGTAAATCAAGATTCATCTGCAGGCTGGTTTTATCAGCGCTTTTCAAAATATGAAAGCCTTGTGAAGTTAGTGGGATGGATTTTGAGATTTGTAAAGAGCTGCAGATGCGATGTTCAGCTAAGGAAAAAGGGAAGTTTGGATGCTGAAGAATACAGGGCAGCAGAGAAACAAGTGATAAAATTGGTCCAGTCGGAATCTTTTGTGAACGAGCATGATGCAAAACTAAAAACTTTGATTGCGTATAAGGATGCCGATAGAATAATACGGCTCAAGACGAAAATAATTTTCCGTCAGGATACAGAAGATTTTAGGGAACCAGCTGTTCTCCCGTCCAATCATAAAGTTGTCGAAAGACTAATATTTTCTCACCATATCAAAAATATTCATGCTGGAACTCAAACTTTGCTTAATATTTTGAGAGAACATTTTTGGATTTTGAGAGGAAGAAAAACAGTGCGTTCTGTTATCTCAAAATGTGTCGTTTGCAAAAGATTTTCTTCTAAATGTTATGATATTGTATCTGCTCCTTTGCCTGAAGATAGAATACGACAGGCAAACGTGTTCGAGATCTGTGGAATTGACCTGGCAGGACTTTTATTTTAAAAAGATGGAAAAAAGGCATGGGTATGCATTTTTACATGCGCCGTATATAGAGCTGTCCACTTAGAGCTTGTTTCATCGCTATCGACCGAAAGCTTTTTGCTAGCTCTACGGTGATATATAGCTCGGAGAGGCCGATGTGAAACCATGTACAGTGATAATGGCACTAATTTTGTCGCATCTTCCAATTTGCTTAGAAGTTTAGATTTGGCCGCATTTGTAGCGACAATGCTCTTCGTCCAATTAAGTGGAAATTTAATCCCCCTTCTTCACCATGGTGGGGTGGATGGTGGGAGAGACTAATTGGTATTCTTAAAAGTCTTTTGAGAAGAATACTTAGAAGAGCAAGTTTGGCATTTGAGGAGTTGACAACAGTTATCACTTTTTACTCAACACACTATCGATGATTTTTTCCTCTGGCACACACATAACACTTTCACTTTTTGTTTTCCAATAAAATCATGCACTTTCACATTTAGTGTCAGGGCGACACATACATAACACTTTCACTTTGGGTTTTCCAATAAAATCGTGCACTTTCACATTTAGTGTCAGGGCGACACATACATAACACTTTCACTTTGGGTTTTCCAATAAAATCGTGCACTTTCACATTTAGTGTCAGAGCGACACATACATAACACTTTCACTTTGGGTTTTCCAATAAAATCGTGCACTTTCACATATAGTGTCAGGGCGACACATACATAACACGTTATACACGTGGTTACTTGTCGAAGGAAAGCAAAATGCCGGTAAAAGAAAACACGTTGGGCAGCCACTGTAGTGCTCCCATGTTGTGAAATACTAATTAATGCAGCCTTTGATGGTTACAGGAACAAGATATTTTTAATGTTCATGAAGTTCCACAACACAAGGAGATACACACACAAACAAAATAACATAAGACATCAAAGGAGGGAAAGGCTTTCCCTGACTCCACGTGTATCCATGGCTCGGGGACCATCCGGCGGGAATAAAACGTTCTCCTTTCCCCCAAGAACAAGTAGGGCCACCTGGCTGTCGTTATTTGTCAAGGGAAGGCAGAGTTTAAATGTAACTGTTACAGTACAAAATAATCATATTTTGTAATGAATCTCGAGGGCCGCAAAATTATTCAAGGCCGCGGGTTGGCCACTCTTGGCTTAGAATTACGAAGTCTGTCGCAAATAACATGTATGGCTCTAGAGCAGTGGTGTTCAAACTTTTTCAACTCAAGAAACCCTTTGAACTTGAAAGTGTTTTTGTGGAACCCCTAGAACTAGAAAGTGTTTTCGTAGAACCCCTAGAACTAAAAAATGTTTTCGTACATCCCCATTCCAATCAGAATTTCCCAGGATTCTTTGGGAAAATTTGTATAATCCTCAGATGTCAAACATTCAAATTGTGGAGTGAGTGAGTGAATATTAACGTCACACTGATCAGCTACACGAGAGCTTTTGGTAACGGACCTCGTAATTTTGAAACATGGTCAAGTGACGAGGATGACACCTGAGATAGCACCTCATCTCCTAACAACCACTCTAAAGGAAGGATGTTTGAGCTCTCGACAAATTTAACGTGCATCGCGCCCTACATGGTGGGTCTTTAGTGGTGCTGGGCTAAATTTAAAATTGAGGAACTATTTGCCTGTATTTGTACTTGCAGGGGTGCATTCTTCATAGCGCATTGACTTAGAATTCATTTAAAAAAAAACCATTCATGAGTTATTTTGAATAATATATGAAACACATGTATAAATGAAAATGCAAAATGTAGATACTGCTTTCCAAACAGAAATTTAAAAAAAAAATTTCTGCAATGTTATTTCTAAGTTGAATTTGCAGTGAAGGAAATAAAACGGAATAAAAACATCAGTAGCATAGTAAATAAATTAATTGAAATATATATGTTTTAAGAAGAAACTATTAATGTTACTAAAATATTCTTAAAATTATGGAAAACTTTCTGATTTATTTTAAATTAATGGTATTTCATCTTCGGAGTATTTGAATCTTTTTTAAAATGCGATGATCAATAAATCCATTTATTATGCGGAAACTTTCACAATATTTGAAATGAACAGCGGAACAAGAATTTAGAAAAAAAGAAATACACACTTTCTTTCCAATTCCTGAAATTCTGTCCTATATTTTATTTCGTTTAGCCGAAAGAAATAATCCTTTTTGAAGCTGCGACGATGATCCATTTTATTTAATAACTGAAATAAACTGTGCAAAATAAGTTTTAAAACAGCTGATATTTAAAATAACTTGGAAAAAAACACAGGAATTTCAATTTTGGAGATATGTAGGAAAAGAATGCGAAATCTGATTCACTTTATCCTGACGATTCAAATGCATTTAATAAATATTAATTGTTCATTTTAATTATTAATAAATCTAACTTATTTAGTTATATATAAATTATTTTAAGAAAGGTGGAATAAAAAACAGAGGATAGCTTTTTGTACAAAACGTATTTGTAGTTATTTTCA
>BMAO01025111.1:37028-97135 GCA_019973975.1 Trichonephila clavata | reverse complement strand
TTATGAATGAGAATGAGACTTTAGATTTTGAGTTTGATGTAGAATGCAATTATGAATTGTATAACGAACGGATTTTCACTTACCGCCATTTTCCATGCTAGGCGTAGGAACACTGTGGAAGTATTTCTTATGACGCTGAATGAAAGATATATATAATTGAAGATTATGACAGACTTAGCAGTTCAATGATTTCACAAGTCGACTTTTCATGTATATTTTACTCACACACACACTCATGCCTTTACATGTAGGATAAAAGAAAACATTACACTAAAACATAATCGCAAGAATGGCGACCAGTACAACCGAATAATCGATGGAATGTCGTTTTTCCCCGAAATCACTCCGGATACTAGCAAACCAGTCCAGTTCGTGGCGCCATCTCTGGACGGCGAAAGGAGTCAACTATTCTTAACATCCTCCGGGGGCGGGAAGATGTAGTCGATGGTGGTAGGGGCAAGACTGCAACTTGAGAGACTGGTCTTGTCATGACTCCACGTGAAGTCTGTATAAGTGACGACACGGCATATTCCGTAGATCAGGATGTGTGGCACAATCCTTCCGGGAGTCACTGGTGCTGAAAGAGGCTGGATTCTTGAGTAGGACGAGGGATCTACCGTGAAGTCTTTCTGGCCCTGCATCCATTTGGTTCGGGAACTTGCAAGTGTTGAGGTAGAAGAGCTGCAGCGAGACCAAGAACATTCTTTTTCAACTTCATCAGAAGAGACACCTAGAATGAAGACTCAGAGATTGGTTAGTTAGACTGTGATCAGGGAGTTCAAGCAAGGGACACCCGATAAGAAGTGTCCGGGTGTTAACACCTGGAGATCCTTAGGGTCTGATGATAGCGGATAAAGAGGACGTGAATTTAATGCACGCCTCGATTTGGCACAGGAATTGTAGCTAACTCTTCAAGTTCAGCACAGCCGCTTTAAGGTTTTGAGCAAATGATGCTTTGTGAGTTTGACTGAGGCTTCCCACACACCTCCGAAATTTTGGTGCATATGGAGGAATGAAGTGCCACTGAATGTTTTTGCTTGACGAATAGTCCTGGACATTAGAGTTGTGAAGTAATTTAAACAAGTCCTTCAAGTAAGCTGAAGCACCACGAAATTTGTACCGTTGTCAGAATAATGTCTGATGGATAGCCACGGCGTGACACAAATCGACGCAGTGCTGACAAAATGCTGCTGTGATAGCGAAGATACGAGTTCAAGGTGCACTGCTTTAGTACACATGCAGATGAAGAGGCAGATGTACGATTTGAAGTTGCTGGCTTGCGAGTATGTTGGCACTTTGTCGTGATAGGTCCAGCAAAGTCATGCCTACTTTTTCAAAAGCACGACAAGGGGTGATTCGTTCGATGGGTAGATACCCATCATTTGAGAGACTGGCTTCGCTACAAGCTTAAAACAGTCTTACGCAGTTGTGTAGTTCTTTTCTGACAGCTGATTTACCATTAGGTATCCAAAACTGCTGACGAATGAGGGATAAGACTAGTTCCTGCCAGCATGGAAATTGACCCTATGAAATGTCTAATGATTAGACTTGTAAAGTGATTATTTTTTGGTATGAGCATAGGATGCTTTTGTTCAAATTTAAGAGTTTGTTGGAGACGAAGACGTCCTCCGACACGAAGAATTCCTCAGAGTCAAGGAATACATTCAAGACTGAAGGTTGCTAGATTTGGGAAGAGGCTTGTTACATTTCAAGAGATTAAGTTCTGTATGGTATTCTCCATTTTGTAACAATTTGACTACCTTTTTGATTGAGGTTTTAACTCATGTGTATAAAGGCCCAGTAACTTTGGACACTGATTTGGAATTATGGTAGAATCTGAATATCCATGCAACAGTCCTAATTACTTTCATGTACGAGGAAAACTTATCCAAGAAACTAAGAGAATTATAACACCAGTTGAAGAACAACAGAGTCACTTAATGATTCAGACTGATCAATAGGAACAAGTGGAACTGGCTGTTCAGAGAAAGGAAGAATGAATTGGAAGAAGGATGGAAATCATGAAGCCATTTTGGACCAGTTACCCACTCTGAATTTTCAAGAAGTTGTTTCGGTAGAGGCCTCTTGTTGCCCAATCTGCCGGGTTTAATTTTCCCGGAATGTGATGCCAAGATTCTTTTGAGGTTAGTGTATGAATTTTCCCAACCCTGTGTTGCACAAATTGATTTCCTTTTACAGGTGGATTATTTATCCAACTCAGTGTAATTGTTGAGTCACACATAAATAAGTATCGTGAGTGATGTTAAGAGATTCTTAAATGTATCTAGAAGTTCAGCCAGAAGCAGAGCACAACAAGCTCTAATTTAGGTAATGATATTGTTTTGTACAGGTGCACACGAGTTTTTGAAACATTAAGAATAAGTGTGGCGAATCAGAAACAACGTAAGTATATTACGGCTGAATATGCCTTTGAGGAGGCGTCACAGAACCCATGAATTTCACAGTGTTTAGCATTTAGTGTTTGAACATATCTGGACTTTTATTTGTTTGAGGCATGAATTTCTGCTTGAAACGATCCATCATTAGAATGTCTGATTGATATCTCATCATCCAGTCAAGCCTGCTTCCACAGGTCTTGAAGAATAATCTTTAAAATTATAGTTGAGGGAGAGACAAACCCAAGGATCAAAGATGCGTGCGATGATTGATAGCATCTGTCTCTTTGTGGATACCTGGTCGGTAAGACTGCTCTTAACTCTAAAGGAATCTCGTTTAGATCCCAGAATAAGCCAAGAATTTTCTGGTGGACTCATCATCAATGAATGTGAGGAAATATTTGTCTTTAGACTGTTTGGTAAGTCTGACAAACTTCTGGATGAGTGCATGACCATTTTCGCAGCTCAATCCACCGGCTGACATTAAATTTTGCAGTTCGTGAACAATTTTCCTAGCCGAGTCCAATGAGTCAGCACGGCTAACAAATCGTCAACATAGAAATGATCTTTTGCGAAGCTTAGCTGCCTGTGGAAAACGATGTTTTTCATCTCACATAATTGTTTAAAGTTCGGATGGCAGAAATGGGGCACAAGATGTACATAGGTAACTGTATTTAATTTGAAAATCCCTAATGGTTCCTCTGGAGACTTCCTCCAAAATATTTGTTGAAAGCATACATCATCTTGTGATATTAATATCTGTCTATACATTTTTGTCAGCAGAAAAGCATTGGGAAGAATCTGAATTTAAGTAAAGTTAGAAAATGTCTGACTGTAGTTTTTTACCAGTCAGCAGAATTTCATTCAAAGAATTTCCATTTGTACTTTTGAATGAGCCGTCAAACACCACCCTTAATTTGGTTGTGGAACTATTATCATTAATCACACCATGATGTGGTAAGAAATAATGTGGAGATTTTACATCTGATGCGAGAGGCGTCATGTGACCAAGGTTTTGGTATTCCTCCATAAATTCTGTGTATTGTTCCTTTAATTGATTATTAGAGTGAAGTTTTCTTTCAAGAGAATAGAATCGTTTTAATGCACCCTCCTTACTATCTCCAAAACTTGAATCATCTCTAAATGGCAGTTTTAGAATATATCTACGAATATGAGAATTTACGAATATAGACTCACATAGCTCATCCTCATCCTTTGACGGAATTTCCTTAGGAACAGATTCAAGTTCCCAAAATTGTTTCAAAGAATGGTCTATGTTTAAAAGGGAGTGACAGATTAGGGATGAATTTTGATTATATGGTGTATTTATGGTACCTGACAATAAATGACCTAATTTTGTTGGCAATGCTGATGGGGTACCTTTGGGTCCCATTATAGGAGTCCCTGAAATTATTGTCATAAAAACATCAGCACCTAGAAGAATGTCTATTTCATTTTAATATAAAACGTTGGATCAGCAAGAGTTAGATCTTTGATATGAGGCCACTCATGATATTTAATTGGAAAGTTTGGCATAGCTGAAGTGACTTTCGAGACTAACAAAGCTTTTACTTGAAATTTATCAGAGGAAACACAAGAAAAAAATTCCAAGTTTGTCGAATATAACGAAGTTTCAGCAAATGTTTCATTTACACCTACTAATCTATGATTGGTGTGTTTTAATGGCAATTTTAAGCGATCAGCACATTGCTTGGAAATTAAAGAATTTTGAGAAGCATTGTCTATCAAAGCACGGCAAGTTATTTGTTGACCATGTTTAGATTTAACATTTATTAATGCTGTGGACAACAAAACGTGACCTTCTGCCAATTGTGTGCAATTGTTAGACACTGTCACAACAGAATTTGCTTGAGTATCTGCTGAAGGACTGACTGAATATCTGTGTAATAATGTATGGTGTCTTTCAGAACAGTTTTTACAAGAGAATCCTATTCTACATGTGTCAAGCCTGTGGTTACTCCTCAAACAATTGGTACATAAATTATTGTTCCGTACCACTTGCCATCTTTCATTTACATTCATAGAATTAAAAGTTGGACATTTGAATAAGGCATGGCTTTGACAACATAGAATGCAATTGTTACTTTGACCAACATCTAATTTTACCCCTGATTTTACTTGGTTACATTTGACAACAGTAGTATTTACATTTGATTTGTTAAAGGAATATAATGGTTTAACATTACCTTTCTTAATGTCAGGTTTTACAAAGTTTAACTCATTCAGACCACGAGCTTCTCTTTCAATGAAAACTCTAAATTCCTCAAGAGTGGGAATTTTATTAGTTTCCAAAGATAATTCCCACCGTTGACTAATACATACATCCACTTTTGAAATGAGAAAATTTATTATGATCAACTCTGTTAATGAATTTGTTTCTAAATCCAAAGTTTTTAAATTTCGAACGACTTCATTGCAAATATCTATTATTTCCAAAAGCAATTTTGAAGTATTTGCCCTGGATATCTTAATACTAAATAGCTTATTTATTTGGCTAAGAGCTAATTGTCGCTTGTTTTCATACCGACTGCACAGTATATCCCAACAGTTCTTAAGATTGTCCACAGTAATTGCAAAACCCCGAATTAATTTGGCTGCATCCCCGCGAACAGAAGCCTGCAGATATTGCAATTTTTCAAGATCACTTATTGATTTGTTATCTAAAATCGAAGACTTAAATAGCTCTTTGAATGAAATCCAGTTCTCGCAATTTCCATAAAAATGCGGAACTTCAAGTTTTGGTAAATTAACTACTGAAGATTTTACATGAATACTATTTTTTACTTCCTCAAACTCAGATTTTTGTTCAAGGTCAACAACCCAATTGAATAACATATCTTTATATTTCATATAAATGTCAAATGACTCATCACTTTCATGCGTTGACAATTCACCGAATATTTCAGTTAATCTATTTCGTATTGCAACACTTGGGTTTTTAAAACACGTATGCGTGATTTATTATCATCGCATTTATTTATTCTACTTTCAAAAACTTTTAATTCTTTTATAATTAAATCAAATTTACCACTATTTTTCGACTGTTTTGGAGCCATGATTTATGAATGAAATTTTAAAATTCTACACAAAATACACAACTATACCAATAATAACAAATGCCGACACAATGCAAATACACAACTATCAAAAAATATTTATACAAAATAGAACAAAAGAATAAGTCTAGAATCAAATAATAAATAATATCAATCAGAATGTATAAGAATACTTCAAGAATTCGTATCAGAATAAATGCACTAGAATAAGAATATCGAGTATGAAACGAATAATATTAATCAGAATGTATAAGAATACTTCAAGAATTCGTATCAGAATAAATGCACTAGAATAAGAATATCGAGTATGAAACGAATAATTAAAATAACAAAGACTAATCACATCAATAACTCTCCGGCTCGACGGACCACATGTTATGAATGAGAATGAGACTTTAGATTTTGAGTTTGATGTAGAATGCAATTATGAATGTATAACGAACGGATTTTCACTTACCGCCATTTTCCATGCTAGGCGTAGGAACACTGTGGAAGTATTTCTTATGACGCTGAATGAAAGATATATAAATGAAGATTATGACAGACTAATAGCAAGGTTCAATGATTTCACAAGTCGACTTTTCATGTATATTTTTACTCCACACACACACTCATGCCTTTACATGTAGGATAAAAGAAAAACATTACACTAAAACATAATCGCAGAATGGCGACCAGTACAACCGAATCATCCGAATGGAATGTCGTTTTCCCCCGAAATCACTCCGGATACTAGCAAACCAAGTCCAGTTCGTGGCGCCATCTCTGGACGGCGAAAGGAGTCAACTATCTTAACAAAATGTATTGTATAAAACTCAACGGCTAAAGAAAAGCCTTAACTGTATGTAAAAAAGTTTAAAAAACTTACTAGAGTGCTTGCAGTTTTGTTATAAAACTTGATTTCTCTTTGGCAAATTCATCAATTATTTAATTCGGTCATGTTGTTCAATCTGTCTTTGTCGCCATAGTACTTAAATTATTTTTAACACGTTTTTAAAACTGAGAAAGATCTTTCACTTGATTGCATACGATATCGGTATTGTAAAAAATATTTTCAAAAGTATCTCTACATTAGGATTTCTCTTGCAATTATAAATTTCTAGTCATTGTTTTCTTTTAAAAATAGCATAAAAACTGATTCAATTCATACAGTCAAAATTAACATCATTTTTGTAAGTTTTCTTTAGGTTTTTTAGTTAGCTCTCTTAAATTTAGGTAATAATCTCTCGTAAAACAAAACAATAAAGTGTTCTAAACAGTTTCATAAATCTCAGCTTTTCGGGATAGTCTGCTCTTGCCCAATCACATATGACATAAAATGAATTTCCTACTAAATTTTCCCTCCTTTCAAAAATTCATAACTGACTTCTTTACTTTCACCAAAAATATTTTTTTCTTTTGCTGCTGCCAGGTAGTCTAGCTTCCTCTTCAAACGTGAGCCCTGATAAATCAATAGTTCCTTGTTCCATTTTTCAAATTTCATTTCTGAAAATTTGTATATAACTTTCTAGAGATTTTAGTTGGCTAGATCCTTTTAATAATTCACACTTAAATTATTGCAATGATTTGCTAGTTGCATTTATTCTCTGGAGTATGGTATTTTTAATCATGGTTATTAGGAAAGTTTCATATTTGGCCATCTATTTAAAAAGGGAAGTTGCCTCCCGGATTGTGGTCTATTTTTCCTCATTCGTATCACGGATTTCAACCAGGACTTTTTTTTATTAATCTTTATCTAAATTCAACTAGCTTGAAATAGATTACTTTGAATCTAACATATCTTTTATCACGAAGCTTCATTTTTTTTCCCATTTAACTTCATTTGTAAAATACACTGAAGGAAATAAAAATCCCATCACACAAAGAAGGAGTTGTGCTATATGAATGAAATTTGGTGTGAATACCTGAAAAATGACTTTGATTCAAATTTCCCGTTAGGTGCTCGTTGCGCCACTTGGAGGAAGCGAATCAAGTATACTTGAAATAGGCAATATAAAGTTCGTGTTATTTATCGTTGAGATTTAACGTAGTGAGTTGCTGTTAGTTCAAAAGGTCTTTAAGGCAATGAAGAAGCCATTCTCAACATCTCACTGAGTTTGAACAAGGTAGTACAATAGAACTAAAAAAAGGTGGATTTTCTTTCCACGATGTTGCAGAAAGACAGAGTAGGAATATATCCATTGTGCATGATTTTTAGCATGAATAGTTCCCGAAAGAAAACTGTGGTCAACCCCTACCTCAAGAAAATTACAGTCCAACCACACACGGGTCATCACTGACAGAGAAAACCGCCTTATTCATCACATGGCTTGGAACCATCGTAGGCATCTATAGCAGAAATTACAGTTTTTTTTGGCACTAGAGTGACACAGTGAACTGCAACAAATCAATCGTTTGAAAAACAACTCCAGCAAGACACACTGCAGTGTTCATAGAATTCCTTATACCATTCATAGCTCTAAATCATTGGCATCTGCGACTTCATTGATGCCACGCTAGAGATCGTTGAAGAGCGGAGTGGCGATGTGTGTTGTGTTCTCCGTTCAAAGCTATTTCTGTCTTGGTGCCAATGATGCAGTGGCGTAATGGAGAATATTAGGGGCTCCCTGCAAAGTCAGGTTTGGGACCTACGAAGTACTTGGTGTCAGTCAGGCTTTGGGTCTTCTAGAATCCTGGTCTACCCCCATGATGCGGGGGTTGAGAGGTGTAATTTATTCCACTGCTGTGATGGCTGTATATTGATTAGAAGAAGGCCAGGTCAACGCTTGCAAACAATCTTTCTGCCACCTTGATACATTAGACCTGCACTAGAGTTATGGTCTGGCGGGAGAAATTCTCTGATTGTAGGAGCACTCAAGGTTAATTCACACACCCTAACCTACAAACTTGTACGTTAGTTTGGCGATTCAAACTATTGCCCAGTGTTTGGGAGGTCATTCAATGGGTGTTTTCCAACAGGATAACGTGCTCCCTCACACTCTGTTGCAACCCAACATGCTCTATAGGGGGCCAGTGTGTTACGTTGGCCTGATAGATCACCAAACTTTACTCCAAACAATCACGAATAAGAAATGATTGGATCACAATGATAGCTTCATCAACAACCAGAATGAATAGAATAACCTTATGTTTACCTAACAAGAGCAACAGGTATGCAATTCTATCCCACAAACTGATACTCGGTTCCTGTACGACACATGGCATGCATGTTTGCATTTAAAACTGTGATGGTTGCACCAGTTTTTAATTTATCATTATTTCACATTTGAAAGGGCTCTACTCGCGGTTATATTAACCTGTGATCTTGAAATTTTGCCAAAAAATATGTCCTGTACAAATGTATTGCCGAAGTTTTATTAGTCGACAATAATTTTTTCTTGTTGCTCGAATTTTTTTCCATCAGTATTAAATGTATCCCAGAGTAAATAAGCACGGCTGTGAACTAAAAACGAATAGTATTTGTTTGTTCGAAATAAAATTTGGGCAGGAAAAAAAAACTCATGAGAAAAATTTTACAGATTGCAACAATACAGGTATACGGAAAAAAGATGGCTAGGGCTGCTACACGACTGAAATCCGTGGAAATTATCGAGATTGCAATATCGGTTTTTTGCACCCCCCCCCATTGAATTTATAAATGGAATAATTCAAATTTGGGGCCCCTGCTGGTGCTGGAGGACCCTGGCGGCTACCTGGTCCGACACCCGCTTAATTCGCCTTTGTCTTCAGCATATCCTTGCTAGATATATTGTGTTGACGAATCCTACGTCCCAGAAAATCTCATAGGTGTTCTATAGGATTCAGGTCAGATGAATGCAGGGGGATGTGCAGTTGATTTGGGACATTATACAAGAGCCAAAGCATCAGAATTCCAGTGGTATGCTTAGGATCGTTGTCATGATCGAAACGAAACGATGATCCTAAGCCGAATTTGGTGGCACTTTTCTTTAAATTGTTTTTACGACATCAAAGTAATCATATTTGTTCATAATTGATTCGATATACTCCAACTTTCCAATACCATTGCTCGCCATGCACCTCCACACCATGATTCCACCGCCACCGTGCTTTACCGTTAATACTAAATGCACTTTTTGAAGCACCGTGCAAGATTTTCTGCATACTATTTTACGACCTTTTATGCCAAAGATGCAAAGTTTGCTCTCATCAGAGAATAGCACGGTCCTCCAGAACTCCGAAGGCTTATGTTTATGCTCTTTTGCAAAAGCTATTCGTTTAAGCCGTTTGGTCATTGGAATACAAGGCTTTCTGCGAGCCACTCGATTACGGTATCAAGCCTTTTTCAAGATTTTTCTTGCAATATCCACCCAAATGTTTTTGTTAAACTTCTCGCGAATGTCTGTTGCTATTTGAGTTGCAGTCAAAAGCGGATTTTTTCACCATTCATATAATACTTGTTTTTCACTAATTGTGAATTTAGATGGACGACCTAAAAGAGGTTTGGATATGTAAACTCTTGTAGATTTAAAGTTATAAATAACAAGCTGGATAGATGAATAATTCTGTCTAACGTATCTGGTTATATCCCGACGACTTTTTCTATCTTTCCCCATTTTCACAATGATTTTAAGCTCACTGATACTAATTTCCTTCCTTTTACTTTCCATGTCCTTAAATTGCTTTGTATCTCACAAAGTCGTAAAAAATTTTGCGTCACAATTTTTTAAAACTATTTTACTTGATAACTGAATGCAAAAAATCTGTTAACCTGTAACACAAGTGATGAAAACTTTGGGCATCAAGAATATACTAATAGTGAACGCAGACTTTTTATGTCTACTATTTGTGTGATTTGCTACCAAATTCTCATGGTCTTAAGTAGTTTCAATTCAAAATTAACGAATTCTTGCATGTTCAGTATTTAAATAATAGCAAACAAATTCATGAAATTTTGTGAGAAAAAAATTATATTTCTATTAAATTTTACCTTTATTGTATGATTTATTATGGGTGAACGCCAGACTTTTTCTAGCAAGTGCATATTGAAAGTTTTTCGCGCAAGTAAATATTCTTACACATCCCCATTTCCACGGAAAAAAAAGTACGGAAGATTAAAATTGCAATAAACATTTAAAGTAAGCAACCTTTTCACTAAATTTTTAGAGGAAACCTTGTGAGATAGACCCCCCCCCCTCCATAAATTGAAAAAAAATTACCAATTACTTCAGAGTCAAAACCTTATTTAAAACAGATAAAACAATCGGTCATAGGAACCATGAAGCCAAGTACCCATGAAAAATGCACCCAAATTCTGTTATTTTAGATATATCTCATGGGATAAAATCACCAATGTTACTGTTGACAACAACGCGGAAAAGCAGCTGCCAATCCATGGTCCTTGGAATCATTAGGTACTTCCAAAACGGGCACATTTTTGAAGATAAAACTTTACCACACACAAACAGTTCTGGATAAAATTCTAGTTTAGTTCACACTTTAATGATGAATCTTTTCATTTTTGCGTTACATCACAAATACACATATACACACAAATTCTTCCTTTCATGAGTATAGATTTATGGGTATATCTTACAGTTTTTCTTATACGCAAGATGATTTTTTTTATTTAACTAATACTTCTTATTTACTAGATCATGTGGCACATCGCCTTCAATATATAACAACTCCTATATTGCTACTTCAAACTATCTTTTATATGAAGAGTTAACTCCTTCAGTTTTCAGATCTTTAAAAATTAAAAATAAATTTTAAAAAAAGTTCTCTTTCTTTTTGTTATTAAGCTCTACAATCCTTATTTGTTTAAACAGTTAAAAGGTAGTTGAAAGTAGAAAAAATAATAATTTCAACAACCCCTCTTTATTGGTGACAAGACTCGAGTATTAAGTGACCAAAATTGACAAGCGATGATGAAAATAAAACTGATATTTTTACCATAAGCTAGGGTTAGCCTTAAAATTTCCACATTTTGGAAACCGGGTGTTTGCAAAAGGAGGCGAAATTTCGAAATACTGCAATAACGGCAGATCAAATGAAATATAAAATTACGCTATAAGCTTCATTTTGAAGCTGAAATATTATTGCAAAAATCAGATAATCCACTAACAGACGACAAATACATTGTAATTAAAGACAGGCTTATATATTTCTATTTGCATGGACACAGAAACTGTTAACTGAAGTTAGAGTCGGGGCCCTTCTCAGCTATTATGCAAAATAAAGTGCTTGGCTAATGATTTTACGTGTGAGAATCTCTTCTCGTCTTCAAAGGTTGCATGTAGAAATGGGACGGGCTTTTGGTCAATCTGTTGTGAAAGGGTCAATGGCCGACAAAACGTGAGAAATAACACATCAGAATGCTGCTGTTTTAGTAATAGCAATGCTTTAATTAAAGAGCACATTTCAGAGTGGCAGAACAGAATTCATTACACGTTAATGAGTAGAATAAAACGCAATTTTCTGATCATCAACACCCGATAATAATACTGTATATGTTATCATTTGAGGCTCAGCGACAAAGCTTTCAAAAGCATTAAACCTCGCAACTGGCCTAAAAGAGCAGCCACAGGAAAAATAAATCTTCGGTTCTCACCGATGACAGAATCATGTGGTGAAACTGTATCGTTTTTCACTCGTGACAGAGACCCCACCCAATTCTTAATTGATGCAGGCGTAGAGATTCCTGTACTCAACGCTGCAAATAGTACCAAAACTTATAGACAAAAGCTGCTAAAATAAAATTTGACTAAAAGCCTTTAACTGGTATTTGTGATTGCAGATGTCAGTAATAAAAATTGACTTTGTCACATTTTTACCTTTTGGTTGACAGTAAAAATTTCAAATAACTTAGTGGCATCACTTCCTTATCCTCTATTGGTATTCTCTCAGCTATCATGTTGATACACCAATATTAAATGAAGCACAAAGACATTCTTGATTAGGATCAGTCTTCCTGATCTATTATGAACGGCACTCATCAATTCATAATAAAATTAAAGGTTACAACATTTATTGAAGCCAAAGGTTGTCACTAGGACTCGAAGATTCATTGGAAGAGGAAAAAGAGGGAATTCGATTTCTGGTTTAAACCGGTGTTTAATGACCTTCGAAAAGTTTATTAGGGCCAGTCCTTACAATACCTTAAAGCAGCGTTTCTCAAACGGTGGGGCGCACCCCCCATAGGAGGGCGTTATAACACTATGTGTGGGACCGCGATCATATCGAAAAGTAGAAAATAAAAAACCATTTAAAAATTATTTATTCACTAAAAAGTAGCATAATACTTATCCTATTACTTAAAAGTAATTTATTACTCAGAAGTAACATATTTAATACTTATATTGAAAATTCGCACAGTTTATAGTTTTTTCGCACAGGTCGTATTGCAGTTTTAGCGTCCAAATATATTATTATAGCATTCAATAAATTTTCAATGTAGGGGGGGGGGTGATGAAAATTATGATTAGAAATTGGATCACCAATATTGAAAGTTTGAGAAGCACTGCCTTAAGGAAATCAGGTGACTAGAAACCATGTAAAGAATATAGGGCCCCTTAACAATATTACCGTTCCAGATCTCTGTTCTTTACTATTTCTTTTACCATGTACATGAAATGAAGTTTTTTCTTCCACACATAAACTTCGACGCTATAAATTCCAGTGCATGAAGCCGACAATCTGAAAAAAGGTCATTATAACTCCATTTGGGTTAGAATCTTCTCTCTTGATTTGAGCAACGCGGCACAAACCTATCAATGATTCGAGAACATGGTATTATCAGGATTTTATTTTATTTTCTGCTATTTGGACGACGCACTGACCGCTTCTAATGACGAAACGTTCCACCGAGAGTCCTTCTTACAGTTTTTAAAAGGTTTGCTAACTGTGTAATGAATTTACATCCCTTTTACCCTACCCTATGACCTTGCTAGAGGTGTGGAAGGAACTGAATGATCATACGACATGATGAATTCCAATTATTTTATTTATCACTATTTTCTACTTAGACATAAACAACACTTTTAAACAAGATAATTCGAATCAGTAATAGAACGGGAGAGAAACGAGATTGCGTTGGGGAGAATATATTCAATCATGCACAGCTCTACCTTTTATATAACTTTATACAGAGCTGACGTATTTAATGACCGCACTATTATTTTAACCTTCTAAACATCGGCTTAATTTAAGATCACAGTACCTGAACTCTTGCAGTCTTCTATTTACTTTGACTCTAACACTTCCCGCTAGCTAATCTAATCACTTTCTTAATATCCAAACTTCTGGCTTCTTACTTTGTTTACGTGTACGTTTCACTGCCAATTTACTTCACTTCTAATCTATTGACAATTTACTAACTCTCAAACTCTCGCGAATAAATAATATATATATTAAACTTAATTTGCATATCACGTTTTCTGCCTTCCGGAGAAGATTGGTTGAAAATGCTGGCCCAAAAGAATTCCCCAGAGGATTAGTGGAAGGACGCGTATAGATCAGTCACAACTACATTTCATGTGTAAATATTGCAAAATGTGTTTTTGGTACTTCTGAAATTTAATACTTGGGTTGTGAAATTTTAGCTGAAAGAATTTGATCTCTTTCAAGACGAAAGTTTGTACCAGAATAGTGTAGTTCAGTACAGTAAAAGAACCTTACCTCAACCCCTGTTAGCCACCATCTTTCTCAAATTTTTAGGAGTGATTAGTTTTTACCTCCTTGTTTCATTCAGAATTTCGCCAAGCTTCAACAGCCTTTAATTTCATTACTCGGCGGAAATAGCAAAAACAGCAAAATACATCTAAAGATTCTCGTAATGCATTTAAGGAAAGCTAAAAAAATGCTCATTGTCGTGCTACTATGGTTTCCCAACCCCTTAAATAAAGCTACCATATCTCTCACCAAAAATTATTTCTGCGATTGGGTGCTCTCATTTGACACATTTCAATGTAATAAGATTTGAAGTGAGGGTGGTAATTTTCATATTGCCAATGCAATCAAAAAGTGAATACGGAGCGGTCATAATTTTATATATTTTTCTCCTTTTATTTAAAATGTTTTGATAAATTTAATTAAAACGATTGTTTTCTTATTTACAGATAGCTTTGACAGATCGTAGAGTTTTGTCGGATAGATAGGCTTTATTACCAGGTTGCAAGGACAGTTAAATGTTTTTAAAGTGAAAAAAAACAGTGTGCAAGTTGCTTTTTAGAACCTCGCGGAGCTTACGTATGCATTATAGTTTTCGAATAGTATAATACTTTAAAAGGGGATATACAGTTAAACTGCATTCACCAAAAAATATTTAAATTCTTGAAAGTTTGTGAAGTGTGCAGCGAAGTCATTCTGCTTGATGTGGAGTTATCCTTATTCGCAACCAGTGGTGTGCTTTTTCACACATTTGATGCTTTTACTCGTAGTGCAGTACTTTAGTAAGATCTTCCTGGTTAACTGTCGTATTTTGATAGTCCCGATATTTTTTAAGAAGCAAATTTTAGCCACAGTGCGATAAATTGTGATACCTGAACAAATTAAACCAGTACAGCATTTATTAAAGCTCGTATTAATTTTTACATATTGATGGCCCCTCTGTTCAATAAATCTCCGAGAATTCCTTCCTCCGTATTTTTGGACTGTGTTACTTCCATATCACGCGGAAAGAAAATGGAGTACACATATTCAAACCTTAAGACTGTCCGAACAACTCCTTTATTTCGTTCTATAAATCAATGCATAAAACATTTTATAGCGAATAACCTTCCAGTTAATAACTGTTTAGACTCGTTCTCTTCCACAATTGGATTCAAATCAAACAAGTGCGTCGATTTGGCCAGAAATGAAAATCAAAACGAAACCATTTCCGAAAGTTTGGGTTCCAATGATTCTGTTCATTATCGCCGGGAAAAAGAGTGCTTATTTTTCGTCTCCTTTCCCAAAATAGAGGAAGAAAGAGGTCTTTTCGGTAGAAGAAGCGTTCGCTGTCATCTCGTTTTTGGAAGCATTTCTCTGCGTGACTCACCAGCCGAAACTCCGTCAGATTCAAAATAGCTTCTTATTCCCCGTGATTCAGTTTTTGAGATGCAATTTTGGTGACAAACTACAAAATGCGGAAGAATTCCTGCTTAGTAACACCGTCTTTCCCGAGTAACCACGTTTTGCAAAAGATTTCTTGCTCGTGGTATCATCGACCATGACATTGTCAGAAAGAAAGGGTGGCTGAGAAGGGGTGGCGAAGGTACAGTGATCAGTTTAACAGATATGTGGGAAAAGCATTGCCCCCTTCATTCCATAAAATTCATTTGTATTCCCTAATAACACATTCACTACAGATTGTTTCGCTTCCACATACAAATCAAAGGGAATTATTTTCATTTCTATTAAAATGTAGACGTCAGAGACGAGTTCACTTGCGAAAAGAATCGTGTGTTATTTGTTCACCCTGCTAATGTTTCTGTTCAATCCTTTTAAACAGGACACTTTCTTACCTATCAGAACAACCAATTCAATTACAACGATTTTCCGTGCTGGAAAGCAGAACTTTTTTTGTTATAAATTATTCTTTACTTGATTTTATAAATTACTAAAACCATCAATAAATGGAAAGTATTTTTCCATATCGCTTTCTTTGATGTCCGATTATTAATCCAGTTTTTGTCGATTCTGGAACACTCAAGTGTATGAACATTGAACGCTTTGAAAAGAGGTTCTGTGAGAAATATATTCTGAATTTTTTAATTAAATAAGCTTTTGTACAGAACATCACAGTTAATAATACTCCATTAAATATTTATTGAAAGTATATAAATGAATAAGTAGTAATAATAAACATATATATTATGAGGTCTTAATTTTCCTTTCGTAAAACTTATTACTGTAATTATCGAGTAAATTTATGCAGAAACAGAGTTAATCAAAAGCATAAAAATAAATTGTTTTATAGAAAAGATAAAAATTTGGGATAGAGATTGAAATACTATGATATCGGTGCAATAAAATTATGTGACATGAAAGATGTTTATATTTTGCAAACTTTTTCTTGTACAGGTTTTATTTTTCAAGAACATATTATTATTAACGAAATCATAATTTTTAGCAGAATATTCTAAAAAGTCAATATAAAATTTTCTCGGCTGTTTTTTCTTCAGACAATCAAAGGTTTGTGGACGGTATACTTTTTTCTCTTGCAAGTTACATAAATTTCTATGATGCAGTTAAATCCCAATATTACATCTCAAAATTGAATGCATAGTTTGAAAAAACTTGCGTAATTTTCGTCTCTAGATGGTTCATCCTTTTCTTTGAGCAGTCTTGACGTGTGAAAGGTATTGTATCAGCGCAGCACAATCCCGCCAGAAGATCCCCTTTGTTTCTTCTTCACGAAAACCGTTGGCATCCTTTCATGCTTTTGTCATCTCCAAGAAGGATGAGAAGCAAAGTGAAACAAAGAAAAAAGTGCGAATCGAAACAAGGCCCTTCAACCCTTTTCCTCTGATCTACTAAACAAAATATTTAGTTCTTGCAAACATTCGTAGATACATCGGAATTTTGTTTATAAATCCTTAGCTTTTTCAACAGAAATCATACTGTAGAGTTTTGTGTTTCTTTTTACAGTCATAAAATACTAGAAACATCGAATTATAAGCTGTTACATGTTCTTAACACTTAAATATGTTAAGGTAGAAACATAACGGACCTACTCATTGGCAGCAATACTTCGAACTATTTTTTGCACAGGGGACTTTTATTAGAAAGAAAACTAGAAATTATTACAGTCATATATGATTTTAAAGATTTAAATTAAACAAAAAGAAGTTTGATCTATAAATAAACAGTTACAAAGCAAGAAAAATACAATTGTATAAAAACCATAATGTTATATATGACCCTATGAACATGCTTGCATATTTGGAAGTTGAGAGTATTAAGATGTTAGTTTTAAAATTTTCTTCAGGGAAAAATAGGCTACTTTTCTGTTGGATTCAATTGAGAACGCAGCAACGTAACCACAACTTGTGTAGTATGCGAAATGTGTATTTAATGAATAACCATCTGGTCTCGTTCAACGCAAAAACACACCGAAAAATCCGGAAGGAAAACTCAGCCAAATATTTCCCACTGGAGCAAGGAATCTAAGAATTTACTTAAATCGGGGAATTACCGTATGAAAAAAATAAAGACATTTAATAAAACAAAAAGTAAATCCTATAATAGTTTGAGATTGTTATGCTTTTTAATCACAATACAGTATTCGACTGACTTACGATGTGGCAAATCATTTGAAAGAGATTACAATGGACAAAAGAAGAAAAAAACTCCTCAAAATGAATTAAAATAGCGTAAAATTGATATTTCTTTTTTTTTAAAAAAGCAGTCCACCAGAATGTTTATTCGAAAATTCCCAAAAATATTCATTAGTTAAGAGAAAAGTTATTTGTTTAAACTTTTAGAATGTCTAAAATTGATTTTAAAAAATTAATAATGCTTTGAAATAAAAAAAATTAATTTTAAAACTATGCATCTTTGGGTCGTGTTGATAGAAAGAATGTCCATCAAAAGACAATTTCCTTTAAATAAGCATTCTCTGTGAATAGAATGGGGTTGGACTTGATTTTAACAGACATCACACTCAAAAGCAAAACTACGACTTTGACATTTCACCATGACGAAGCTAGCACCCCCTTTCCATTAGACACGAGTGGGAAAACTGATTCTCGACAGACTGAATGCACGTCCACTCCTCAGAAAGGTGAGTCTTCAGTGGCATCAGGGCTCGAATCCGCGACTGGACAACGCCGGCCACAAGTTCGCAACCATGACCACTCGAACATTAGAATGTGGACATTGAAACCACGAATCAGCTCTGAATATGGATCTTATAGTAAAGCTTGAAAAGCAATTATAAACTGACAACTGTGCCTGTATTCAACACAAAGATTGAATCTAGGCAGTTCCTACTCATTCACTCACTCCATCATAATCCACTGCACATTTCCCCTTTGGTTTTCCTCAAAAAATTTTACTAGCGTATTTAATACAGAATGCCGCATTTTCCCTGCATCATTTTGAAATGAATCCATTCGAAATCTGATCTTGCGACAAAAGAAATTAAACACAAAAGTATATCTCTTTTAATTTAATTACTCAGTAAGAATAGAATACCCTCAAATTCGTCCTCTAGGTAACATAAATTACTAGACTTTTTAAAAAAACAATCCTAAAAATATCTTTGTTTGAAAAGATTTATTTTTCTACATAAAGTATTTATTGTATTAAATGTACATTTTTAAAGGGGAAAAAATGTTCTGAAAAAAAATTGAATGTTCTGTGAAAGGATTTGAAATTTTGATAAATATAAAAATTGAACTGAACCAAGTTTAAATGCGTAATATAAATATTGCATGTATATGAGGGGAGGGATCACACCTCGTACCGGGCTGGAAATGAAGATTTAGGCATTGTTTACATAGAAGCACAATTAGTTTTTAAAAAAAGTGACGAGACAAGACAATTATTAGAGTAGAAAGAATAAAAAGGAGGGCGGTGGCTGCTCTTAACATCAGCTAGCGAAACAAGTCCATTCTCTCCACCACGTTTTGCATCCAACATGTCTGCCGGAATCAGTCCCAGTTAAGACTCACCTGATGTTGGTTCCAGTTAGGAGTCGCTAAGGGGCGTGGGTGGATACTACATACATATAGTCGAACCTCCAAATAACGAATATTTCTATTTTGCGAACTTTTTCCTCGGACCAAGAACATTTTACTATCTCCAAATAGCGAAGTGCATTTTCTGTATAACGAGCTTTTTTCTCTTATAATTCGATTTTTTTCTCCCAATTTTTAAAATATTTCAGGACATTTTTCAGATTATTATCTCTTTTAGTACAATTTATGGTGATCAATGGCCTTGAACTGGTATTACCAGGTGCCTAATTTACGTAGGGCAATGAAAAAAGAAGTCATAATTTTTCAAACAAAAAACTCAAATAAAACTAAAAGATTTTATCAATAGTCAAATTTATACATGCATGTGTGTGTGGTAGAGTATGCTTACAATTAGTGGTTATAAAATAAGCACGTTTAAAATTTTACTCTTAGGTTTAAAATTCAAAAATGTCGTTAAAAAAATTCATTAGTTTTAATATAAAATTATTTTTTGAAGTTGAAAATACAGTCTATTCGTGGACAATGTCTTTTTTTCTTCCAGACTTCTTTTGGATGGGTAAGTTATATAAAATGAATAGATGTTAATTTTAAAAAAAAGGGGTGAATAATTACTTTTTAAAATAATACATTGTGTTTATGAATTTAAAATTTGTTTCACGTGGTTTTTAAAGTACATTGAAAGAAGAATCTCTATCTAACGAACTTTTTTTCGGGATTTAACTACTTGGTTAAATAGAGGACCGACTGCGTATATTTATGCATGGAACTTACCTCTTAAGAGTTTTTCCATGACATGAAAAAAAGTATTAGACATTTTCATGTTTTACTTTCATGTCATTCAAATGTCAAATTGAGTAAGCTTTTGAACAAAAAATTGTATCTTTTTATAAAAATAAGACATATGAAACGAAAAAGACAAAAAAAAAAAAAAAAAATACCTGTGAATGGATCATGTTTTATCTGAATCAAGAACAACTACGCCAAAAACAATGAATAATCAATAAGTGAATATTAAACATTGAAAAAAAGTATAGTCTAAGTTAAAAAGTAGTACTTTTTAACTTAAGGAATTTAAAATATTTTATATTCTTATTCTTTTAAAAAAATATCGAGAATAGCAGAAACAGATAAAGTAATTATCTAAAGTGTTTTTTCGGCATTTTACTCAACAGGAAAAAAAATGAATGAATGGAAGATAGTAATTATAATGCCAATCTTATTTTTTATAAACTATAACTGTTTGAAACAGTTTCTAAATATATTTTTGTCGATTATCTGAAATACTCTGCTTGTTCAAGATAAATATAACCACATATTTTCACCCCTTTAGAGTCCCCTCCCCCTCTCAAAGCTTTTATATTTCCGTAAAAAGAAAAAAAAAATAAGCTTAAGTCAAAGTCTTACACACCAAAGGAAAAAAACTCCCACATATGAAATTACGTTTATTTACTTCGCGATTTTTTTTTGAAGCCACACTAAGGTTATTGGCAATGCACCATGCCATTAAGATTATTGGAGACGTCACTAAGTGACGAGGACGACACATTAGCTTGCATCAGATTCTCCAAACTTTCATATCATGCCAAAATGAGGATTTTGAGCTTTAGATTTAACTGGCATCAGCCCTTCCTCCATGGAAAGTATTTAATACTATCAAGATTCAAACCCACGACTTTACAGAAACAACGTGGTACACGAGTTTGCGATCGTAAAGACGGTTACCCCACTTCTTTGCGCACTAGTGTTTAAAGTATTCTTATAACTGAACAGATAAGTCACGAGCCTGGAAGGGGAGGTAGAGTACATATAGATAGACACCACGTGGCATTAAATATTTTTAAATTGTTCTTAAGCAGGCAGCTAGCTATTGATTTCATAAACTAGTAACCCCATGAATTGTCCCGGGGTGCCTGATTCTCCCTTTTTAAATTCAATTAAATAAGTAAAAATCTCCAAAAAGGATTTAAAAAACAACTTTAATCCATATTCTTAGATAAATCTTTATGGAAACAAATTAAATTTCGCGCACATGAGACAGGAAATGAATTATATATATATATCTGGACAGCTGGACAAAATATCACAAAAAACATTTAAAAACATTTTCAAATTAAAACATGTGATTGTTTTTTACGAAAAAAATGTATGTCATTTGTGTGTGGTTTTAAATTTATCCTCTCATAAAAGCAGTTCAGAAGTCAAAAACTCCCCCCATTCTTCATTTATTGTCCCTCAAGTAACGATACGGGGACGTATCTAGATTTTAATAATCACTATAAGTTAGTTATGTATAAATTTAAGAAAACGAGAATGTGTTTAATAGTCTCGTTAAGTTTCAAGAAGATGAAAAAGTTATATAATTTTCCAAAACAACGGAGGATTAGAAAAAGAAGGGAAAAAAAGGAATTTTTTTGCTTAAATGTTTTTTCTATGTTTTTTTTTTCTAGCGCAAAGAAAAAGAGGAGCGATTCCAGAGGAAAATAATGACTATTTGGCTTTTAAAGATGTAACAAATGTTCAACCTCGAGTCCATTATTTACAATATTTCGACGGGGCAGGCCGTCTGACAGTGGCGACTGACCACCCCTCCCTCCCAGTAGTCTTCCCCATAAAAGGCGCGGGCGCTTCTCAAAACAGAAACACGAGATTCGCACCCGACATTCCCTTCTCTTAAAGACCCAACTCATCGTGCGGGGGAGGTTCACTTCATTTCACCCTCCTCCTTCTCCGTGCGGGATCACACAAAACTGCGCGAGACACGCAGCACTCGTCTACCCTCTCTCTCAATAACCCCCAGCAGCGAAGATGACTTCGGTGAAAACGTCGAAATATGTCTACCGTTCTACGGCCGGTGGTGCCGGAGATCTGAGTATCGAGTATGGCACTGACCTCGGAGCTTTCACCAGACTCGAGGTAAGAACCTTCAGCACAAAATTAGTTTCCTTTTCAGAAGTACGAGCGCTTATGCACCAATTTCTTCCGGGAATCATTCTTTTGGGAATCAATTCAACCATTTTTGTCACACCTGATGTTTCCAAATAAACAGAAATAAGTTGGATAGTTAGTTGTAATTACAGAAAAAAGAAAATATCTCATCAAATGAAGTATTCTGGAAACGATCTACTGTAACTATTAATGTGAATTTTTGTGTGTTGCTAAGAGAAGATTTAGGCGATGGTGGCCTTTTCTATTCACTCTATAGCGTTGGATAGTTATTAAAAAAGGGTATTTCAAACATAAGAAATTGAGTAATGGTGTGTTGTCAGGTCAATCTTGATGGTCATAAAAATTTCGGTTGGAATTTGTGATTATTTTCATTTTCCCCATGAGTGCAAACAGTGTTAATTCGGTCTTGTCCAGAAAAGAGGTGCTTCGATTATGACAATTCACATCAAGCGGGATTAAGTTTTCTTATCAGGTGAGGCATGAATTGGAATAACTTTGTTCAAAATCGCGTACGAAAATATTCAATGAATTCTTAATATGAATACTTGTTTTTTTTCATTTTTAAATAAGTTTGCTTGCCTTCTGTTTTACAATGTTACATGTCCGAAAAACTATTTTGAGTTAAAAAAAAGCTTCCAAGAATTTATATTGGAGAAATTTCTTCCGTATTCATATCTCTTACCAGATTGAAGTTAAAGGGATATTTTATAATTTAAAGGGATATTATATCTATGTATAATTCTCTTCCATTAAGAAAAATTTTATAAATATTTTTTTTGAAGCATTAATGTCGTCATTATGAAAAGAAAAAAACTCATCACTATACAAAAGCATTCTAATTTTTTTTTCACTTTTTTCTTTGGAAATATTTTTTACAATTCATTTTTATGTCGATCAAAATAATTCTTAACTTCTATATGTATACGAAAAGAGATTTATTCGAAATAATAAAAACTCATTTGTCTGCCCTTAAATGGCGATCACTCAAATTATTCATTAAAACTGTATATTTTCATTGCTTTTTTGGGGGGAACTCATATTACCTTCTTCAGGCTTGCTATTTTCTCAAAATAGCACTTTGATTTGATCTTCCTTTTTGCAAGATCATTGATTTCTTAGACTTAGCTGAAAGCTGCTGAATATTTGTAATTTAATAATCCTTCCAAAATAGTGCCTTTTTGTAGAATTAACCAATACCTGTGAAATAATAAAACTACCTGAATCCTTGAATTTAGGAAATTAATCAGCCTCTGAGAATTTCTCTCTTCAGCTCATCTGTTTTTCATGGATGTGCTTTTATGTAAATATCTAGAGGCTTTCGAGCTTCTACAATGGAGGAAGAAGTCGTTCAGATGACGAGAGCGACACTTCTTTGACCAGATGCGAGTTTGAAAAGGACTTCGCTTTTTGCATTAGTGCAAGATTTCCTACAATTCCGTTGGTGGTTTTAGATAGAATCGAAAACCCCTCTGACTCAAAACCATCTGCCCTCTAGGTCTCGACTAATTGATCTAATTAACATAAATTCATTGTGAATGCCTTTGGAAGAGATAGAAAACTTTGTTCGATTACAGATATCAGTATTCTTATTGTTTTCCGATATGCACTTTTCTTGTCATTTGATATACATACAAACGATATATATACATTATTCTATTATTTGATATACATACATTATTTCCAACTGTCTAATAGCAGCAAGGAAAAGAAGATGAAAACACATTGTTCTTTTACCTATGAAATTATCTCTCTGTTCTAAGTTTAACCTCCATCCTTTGTTCTTGGGGCCACAACAGAAAAAATAAGCAAATGAATTCACTAACTGGTAATTTTTCCGGATCCACTGAAATAATTGATCGCAGCAATGACGCAAGAACAGATCAAAGCCAAAGGCAGTTTGTTCAGCCATATCTATTTATTAGATAGTTAGGGGATGGCCTTGTTGACCCAAGTTTCCGGTCTCACCCAGGCCCAAGTCGGTGGATTTTCATAATGCAGAAAATCGTCAGCGCCCATATCGTATAATTATTATGTAGCATGTTAAAGATCTCTTGAGTGCATGTTTGGCTTGGATGCTCTCGGAAAATTTTTTTCCCTTGTGCAATTTTACATTGTCGAAACTCAGTTGCCTCACTCTGGGGCAACTGAGTGAGTGTATGTCAAAATTATACTGTGGCAATTGGTATCCACCTATACGGTGCCACATGAAAACAGTCATACCAGTTCCCGGGAATGTACTAGGTCTTCAATGGTAATTACCAATCCACAGTCCCATTTAGAAGAAAGAAAAAAAGATTTTAAATAGAATTCAAACTGTCAGTGAGAGATGCGCAGCAATCAGTTGTAACGTAACGGTGTAACGTGTTCTCTACTTCTTTGCTTATGCTAAATAGAAACCTTACGTATTGTTGGAAAAATTCATAGCTTTGGAAATAGTATATAATCAACATATATTTGTATATTACAATGTCTTAAAATTATATGAAAATCTGAACAATTTTCTCGAAAATATGCTCCAAATTGGATCGAGTTCACTGACACAACTGGCGAAGAAAAGCTTAAATTTCTATATAAAGCACAACTGAAGTGTTTCTTGAATTTTTCAGTTTTTTTCTAAATCTCAGGACTAAGTGCAAGAGTATATACCTTGGTATTTAAATGTCCTGTTTACATCCTTTCATTTTGAAAATATATATATATATATAAGAGGTTTTGTTCATAATTTCCGTGTAACCGTTTTTATATTTAACACGTTAAAATCATTTATATATGTAAAAAAATAATTCAGAGCTTGCAACTTAGTTCCGAATTCTACAATTATTCTTAAATCAATCTTTACTATGTTATTTTCCTCTGAATTTATAATAGGGTTTTTTTATAAGTAGAAAATTACATACTATTTTTCTGTTGTTGTTTCAAGCAAGAATTCCTATTATTTCTCTCTCTTAAGAGTTTTGTATGAAAAGTATTCTTTCTAAGCTATCTATTTTTTAAAAAATCTTTTTCCCTATTCAGTTAACTTATTCCATTTTTAGAAATTCTTCGAGTACCCCCAGCATCAAATGATTTCTTGATTTAGGTACGCGTACTACAGTTTGGGAATCGCTGGATCAGGTGTCAATAATTAAATCTACAGCATATTTTTTTAACTATAGTTAATGTGCTTTTTTCCCCCATCACACCTTTCAGGGGGTGGAAGATTGTTTGGTGAGGTGACAACTGTTTCCTTTCCGGATTGAATTTAGTTTCTAGTGAGAAAATTCACATTCTTGTTTGTCACAATAATTAATAGATTTTTTGTTTGTTTTATAAAAGTGTTCTTGTATGCTTGTTTTTTCGATGTCATGACACTGTAAAGTGCTCTAATTGTTTTTTTGTAACGAGTGTCTGATTTTCAAGTAGGAGGATGTTTTTTTTTCTTCTTTTTTACAGAAATTCCATTGCTTTTTATGTTATGAAGTAAATATTTCAAAATCATAAGAAAAACGCAACTTGCTACCTAATGTTAAAAATATACTTTTTATGTAAATGCTTATGCTTTTTCAGTTAAAAGGAGAACAGATTTTTTTTTGGTTCATGTTGTATCTTAAAAATAACCACACTGACAAAAAAATTTCTTTTACTCAACTTTTTCTTCAAGCTATTTGACCAATTTGACACGAATTAGTAAAGAAAAAAAGGATAAATTGGAAAAAGTACAGCAGCACAAAAATAAACATTGATAAATATAGCAGAATTGTTTAAAAGGTTTACGTGTACGATGAAACTAATATAATTTGTATATTTAAGAATACCATCAATAAGGTATATTGAATTGAGCCTGGTGAGAAGAATCTCATCGTTGCGTAAATTCAGCTCCGTACAGTTAGTCTAATGGGAAAACATTGTACGGACTGAAGTTTGACCAGGTACTCATGCTTTTAGAGATGATCAGCTCAAATGACGGGTAGGTCACTTAAACGGAGAGCAAATTTACAAAACGTATCGGATGTTCCCCAGTTTTAGAGAATTATGTGACTAGAAAAAGAATAGAAATCATTGGAACTTTTTATTTATTTTGTTTATCAAGAGTCCGATTAATACAATTCCTCAAAGATAAAATAAATACGAAATAATTAGTTCTCTTAAAACTAAATATTAATTTTGGTTAAAAATACTGTTTTTAATATAGAAACGTATACTTTATTTGTAATGCACTAATAAATTTTGAAAGCGTGAAACATCATATTGAAGTATATTAATGTTGTGAAAAGGAGCAGAAAACAGGATAGAGAACTGGGTATACTTGAGCTCGTTCTAAATTGGAAGGAATTTTTCCCCAAATGAAGATCTATGACACTTTCGAACACGCTGAAGATTTTTACCAACAGTTAGCGTTCGTTTCGGAATTTCAAAGGGCATGAGCCAAAATGCCGGTAGATTCTGCGCTTTTGTATTCACACGTTTTTTCGTGATTATTTTCTCTCCCCGAGGAATAATACAGAAATGGAATACGTTTAACGATTTTTGGATTTATTTGAATTCTCTTTTTAATTTTAATCAGGAATGATTTCAAATCCATAAAAAAAGGATTAGAAGGGTGCATTTTTTTAAAAAAAGAAACTTTTTTTCATTGCAAAGAACGGCCTCGACTGAAGTATTTTGAACATCTGAAATACCGTACTTTTCAGTTCACGTGTAGTTGATATGGTTATTTTTACGATATAGCAAACATTGAACTGTGTATTTAATGCAATTTGTTCCAATTTTAGTATGTTTTTATGTAGTACCAAAACGAAAAATTTGGTAGTCTGTGTTAAAACAGAGAAATTAAACTGTGGAACAATAATAATCGAAAATAGAAAATATTTCGCGCTTCAAGAAAAAGGATTGCAAAAAACTTATTATCAAAAAATTATGCTCTAATAATGGAATACAAAAGGGAATATTTATCTAATCTTTGCTTTGAATTAAAAATAAGTTAAGAAGTATTTAAAAAAATAGAACCACACAAAAAATGTTCACAAAAAACTGATATTAGTTTTATAATGCAAATTGTTGTATACATAAAATGAAAACCAATCTCTAAGATCACATCTCCAGAAAGGTGTTTATTGGGAAAAATATTTCTAATGGGAGTCCACGATGGAATGGTATTTAGACCACGGTAAATGGCATCCTGACATAATGGACGGTAGACGAGTGGCCATGGTCTCGAATTCGTGGCAAACATTTTGAAGTCTTAGGGTGCCGCTGAAAACTTGCCTTTCGGAGGATTCCTTCTGCCGAGGCTTTCTTTTGGCAAATTGTCGCCACTAGTATTCGTGTTGCTTTAGGATATTAAATTTTAAGACAGGAAACATAAGTGGCAGTGTCAGATGAAGGGTATCTAACCTTTTCACGGAGGGTAGCATTACAAAGCAACGCGAGGATTATTGGCAACCGAGCTCGTAATTATGAACCTCTGTCAAGAGACGGCACCCGAGTCCCGGCACCACCCTCTCCTAATTACTACACCACGCCAACGGGATGGCATCAAGCCTCGACAAATTTAGCGTGCATTGGCTGCCGCCTCTACACGGCGAGTTTTTAGTGGCACTAGGACTCGAACCCGCGACACTCTGGCCACGACTTCCTGACCATAACCACTTGGGTTACCATGGACCAAGGTTTCCAAGAAAGATACGCTACCAAAAAAACTGTGCACAAAAGAAATAATTGGATTGCATAAAGGGAAATGCATTCAGCTTTATTCTCAAACAGCATAAGACGAAATAAAAAATGATTTTTAATTCGGAAAAAAAAAAGTAAAAAAGCGACGAAAAATCAAATTTTATTAGTTTAAATATGTATTTTTTAGCTCAGAGAGAGTGAGAGAATAAAAGCTTTCAATTAAAATTAATATAGAAAAGATACTTGTTGATAACAAGCGCTTTCGTTTGCTGTTGAAATGGGTGATTGAGTGATTTTGGGGTTTATTGGCGCAAGAGCCGATTTCGGCTATACTGCGCCAAACATTTGTTTTAATATCTGTGGTCTAGACGGGAAGAGAAAGAAAGAATGAATTAAATGAGAAGAAAGAGGGTCGAAAATAGAGAAGGATCACTAGGGTACTCCGGGTTCGTGAAGCCCATGTGTACCAAAGACGGTAAACCCCGTGGAAAAAGGAAAGATCACTAGGGCACCTCGGGATTGTGACACCCGTACTCACCTAAAGAAGGTGAGCCCCCTGAGGGGTGCTGTTGAAATGGCTCTCTTCATTAGAAATATCCATCGCATCCCCTGTGCTTGAAGAGTTTTGTCCGGTGATGTCGTTTAATAAAGGAACTGTTTTCTCTAAACATTTTGCGGCTTTAGCCTTTATTAGCGTATTTTAAATTATCTGGTTTTGTGCACATTTTTATATAATTCTCGGTACTTAACAAAAATCCTGTCCTGAAATATTAGGGCGTGATTAGGGATCAAAGTTTAAAAGGGATTTTCCAGACTTATACTAAACCTATGAAAATTAAGGTGGCAGTTAATGGATGAATCTCGTCCGTTCAAGGAACAATCCTAAAGGACGTGAGAATAAACCAGAAAGAAATGTGCTGCTTCCTTCTCTTCGGAGCCATATTAAAAAAAAAGGAGTAGGATGCACTTTTTTAAAGTACAAGCGTTCCTTCCTGTTTCAATAATTAAAATTTTCCCTTGTAAATGAAAGCGCAAGTCTAACAATTTCTTTCGAATACAACCAGAAACCAAATTAATATCTTCGTAACAAACCAATAAATTGTTTTCAACCAATAAATACATGAAGTAAATAAAATATATAAACTAAGCTGTTTCCTTTTCGACAGTTCAGAGGATGTATGTGGGTAGCACAGTATTGAAGTATGGGTAGTAAAATTATGAAATTTTCTCAGTCATTGCCCATTCTGATTCATGAATACCATTCGGAAAGTTTTCAGGAAGAATAAATGTTAAAATATTTCAACAAAAATGTTAAAATATTTCGAAGACAAAAAATTTAAAAAGTATTCAAAAAGTCTTCTCTGCATTGTTCCTTCAATGGTTAAGCAGAAAACTTTTCTAGTGAAACGTTTGTTGTGCTTCTGCAGATACTTAGGAAATATGCAAAATGCTTTTAAATGTGGATACTGCAATAAGCGTAGATATTGTACCCCATGTACAAATAATGTTCAAAGATTAAGAAAGAAATATGAAAAACCTTTTTGTGAAAGCCCCTCCCCTCCACACCGAAAAAAATCAATCGCTTTAAAAAATATCAACAGGACAGTTAACGTGTTTCACGGCCTTTAAAAAATGCTTTCATATTACATAAAAGTTTAGTTTATACAATGTAAAATAGGATGCATTAAAAAAAACCCAAATGTAAATATTCTGTAAGTAAAATAATCGCTAATTTTTTTTTTTTTTTTGCTTAATTCATTTGCTTTAGCCATCCTTTAGTCACTGGGGGTTGTGCTGTTGAATCATGTCACGGAAAACTACATCGTATCCCTAAAATTGTGCCTTACAGAGCGGGCGTTGCATCTGACGAGATTCAAAGTCCTCATTTGATGTGGGATGCCAACTCAGGTGTCATCCTCGTTGCTCGGCAATTGTTTAAAAACACCCACAGCCCGTTCGATTCGATTTTAATTAACGCCACACTCTGAAGCAACGCGAGGCTTATTTGCGATGAACCTCCTCATTTTAAATATCTGTCAAGTAACGAGGACCTGACACTGCCCCCCCCCCTCTCAACTTTCTCATCATGTCAAAGGGAGGATTTTGAGTAGCGACAGATTTAACGTGCGTCAGCTTCTCGACGTGGCGGGTCTTCAGTGACATGTTTCCAACCAACGATTCTATAATTCCGACCACGACTTCACAAACATGCCCACTCGGCTCCCCTCTCATGCAACTTCAAAGTGCGACGATTATGAGAAATTAATCCTTCAGTCACAAAAGAAGTTGCTATAAACTTCATTAAAGTCACTGTGGGAAAGCAAAAATTAACCGATTGAATGCCACGGGGCTTCCGTTTATTGTTAGAGAGTACGTTATTACTTTTCACTTTCCATATTCCAGTAAATAATTTTGCGTGATAAAACATTAGCTTGCTAGCAAAGAAATTTAACCCAAAATTAAAAAATTGACTCGCAAAATTGAAAAAAGTTAATGTTCCTGTTTCATTCTTAAAC
This sequence comes from Trichonephila clavata, assembly GCA_019973975.1. NCBI lineage: Eukaryota > Metazoa > Arthropoda > Arachnida > Araneae > Nephilidae > Trichonephila > Trichonephila clavata. The sequence continues at coordinate 66,905 of BMAO01025111.1, read as the reverse complement.
GCATTCAATGTACACTAAAAAGAAAATATTAGATATGTAGCGGAACTTTTGCGTACAATATGCTCAGATCTCTAAGAATATTAAGAAACAGTCCATGGGTGTTAATGAGAAAAAATCCTTCGAAATAACATTTTTTTTTCAAACGCTATTAAATGCATATAAACACAGATAAATATAGTTTTATCCGGAAGAAAAATCAAAACAGGAATGACGTTCCAAAAATGACAGGAAAAAAGGGGGGGGGGTCAAAAAATAAATAACCTCGACAAAAGTCTTCGCTGGGGGAAGAAAAACGAAAAGGTTGTAATCCAAATACATCTGGTGAATGCAGTTATAAATATGCATCGCTCTATTTCAGTTAGACTCGTACCTCATTTTCTGATTATTTTATTTTCAAACAAGTTGAAAACTAAAAAAGAGGGCATCTCGCCACATAAACTACTGCATTGAACGCCATTCCAAAACCACCCCCGCAGAAAGAAACCATTCTATTTTGAAACCATGGAGAGAACGCGATACTTTACACAGGGTGTGAAGACTTGATACATTTTGCACGAAGGATGCGTGTTCGTTTCAAAGTCTTAAAATGTGAGCCTCCAGCATACGAAAATGAGATCGAGCAGTTCACTTTGTTGTGATGACAGAGAACCCCCTCCCCATTATAAAGAATTCAGTGAAATAAGAGACTATTTAGATTACATTCGAAATCATACCTTCATTAGAAAAACGTCCTCTCCCCTCCAGGCATCTCTCCTTCTTTCTGAGAACTGTATGGAATAAGTGGATAATTTAAAATAAAGTTTAATCCCAACCCGTTACTTACTTCACCATAATTGAATATTTTATTTCATTTGAAGTATGGTTTATTACAAATTTTTATTATGTGCTAATAAGACAGCCTTTTTAAAGTATTATTAGATTCAGGGACTCTTAAATTTAGTCTAGATTTGCTTTAGTCTACCTGTAAGAAAAGTAGGAAAATAGAGGGTGGAACTACCTTGAAGATAATTATCGCAGGCAACAAAACGTTAAAAAATTAATAATAAAGTGCGATACAGTAGATGTTTTATTGCAAACCCTTTTGAGGGCTTATTATTGAGATTTATGTTGGTTGTAGCTACATCATTTTCTCGATATTTTGAAATTGGAAGCTTTGGTAAAAATTGGATTCTACATCCCTTCGTTAATAAATTTTCCAGATTCGAGATTCCCTTGAGCATCGCAATTCGAGACATCATTGATAATAATCAGTTCGACCTAAAATTTTTTTGTATCTTTGCCTTGGATGGATTTCAAACGATCAATAGTGTCAAATATACTTGGCAGATCTGATCCATAGGAAAAGTTTTTGCCGATAAAAAAAGAGAAGTAGCAACCAAGCAAAGGGCAGAACTGTAGCCATGGCACCTTTATGCCACGGGGCAATTCTTTATTAACTAAATTATAATGATATGCAATCCCCGCATTTCCAAGAGAGAGCTCTCATTTGAAATTAAAACTGAAACAAACAAAGAAATTTAAAAGAAATTTCAGGTGAATCCTTTAATAAGTCTCATTTTACCGAGCCTTTCAATGTAGTGTGGCGGAATCTAAGTAAGCCAGTAACAGCCTCCGGACAGGAGTGATCACTTTTGTCTAGTGGTAAGTTACGCGCTTACGAATCGGAAGGTACCGAGATCAAACCACCGATATTGGTGACCTTGGCTGAAAAGGAAAAAAAAAACGCAAAATCTCCTGATGTGTCATGGCGCCATCTACCTGCAAGCAAAGTCGTCAAAACTCACTTGGCGCAGCAAAGTCACCGGACCCACTCGGCGCAGCAAAGTACTAACTTGGCGCAGCAAAAGTCACCGGACCCACTCGGCGCAGCAAAGTCGTCAGACTCACTTGACGCAATAGTAGCAACTCCAACGCTCACCTTAACAACAAATATCTCGTTCGTTCGCCTATCTACCGACTCACTGGTGGGGAGTACTGTGGCGGAATCTAAATAAGCCAGTAACAGCCTCCGGACAGGAGTGATCACTTTTGTCTAGTGGTAAGCTACGTGCTTACGAATCGGAAGGTACCGAGTTCAAACCTCCGATAGTAGGAAAATAACTCTATTGACAAACATATGTATGTATTAAATGCCTCAAGCTAATAGTATTCGATAATTTAATGACCTTTGCAACTCATTATAACTTCTGAATCCTGAAATAGCTTCTCGAAGTTTCTGTTCATTTGGGGTTTTCCAGTTATATTCTGTTTATTTTTGGAATAAAAAAATATATGAAAACATGATAGAATTACAATTTTTCTGTCCTGCATTATTTTGACATATGTCACATTAATTCTTGAGATTTTAATTATAAACACAAACAAATTAAAAGAGCAACTAATAACACACAAACTGTTTCGTGATTTGAAACAGATAAGTTTATGCTTGTTTCGAATGTGGTTCGAAGAGTTTGTTAATTTTTCCAAAGAAATCATTACTAATAATAAATTTACTTGGATTGAGCTCCGATGGTTTTGATTAATTTCTCATCAGTCAAAAAACTTGTACCGTTAAAACTTCAAGAGATGTGCTGCTGAATGCTCCCTGAATGCTTTTCCTATTCTCGGGAAGCAAAGATAACATTTCACGTATTGACGAAGAAGCCACGTCTTGTTCAAAATGTGATCAGGGCCATTGAAGCATGCCTTTTGGGTCCGATCCAAAAAAGGTCGTGTGCAAAGCAATACGTTTTTGAGAAGAGGAAAACGAAATATTCCGAAATCTGACGAAAAAGAGGAATAAAGGAACGGCGGGATTCTAATTTTGGTCTGGTGGTGAAACTCCCTCGCCGATGGCTTGAGTCACTCATCTCGAGTTTCCTGTTGCGGGTGCTTTATGACGGAAAATTTTGGGAAAGGAAAAACGTCGTAATTATTTGCAACCAATGGTGCGCGGTTGCTATTTCGGGAAGTCTTCGAGGGCTTCACTGGAATCTTTCGAGTGAATGCAATTCCTAATCACTCATTAGAATTCCACGTAATTCTTCAAGTAAGGAATTTCCTATTTCAAAATTCAGTGAATTTATAAAAAAAAACATACTGGCAAACCATATTAAAAGAAATAATAAAGCAGATTGATCGAGTGTAAATATCAGGAAATGAATAGAGTTCAAAAACGACAAAATCGCGAGGTAAAAAAAACCCACTTTTACTAATAACAAGGGACTTCCACCTATTTCCTGTTTTGTGAGTGAAGGCTTCCGTATTGTTTCGTCACTTACTGTGAACACTTCTGTTGACATGTCTGTGAAGGCTCAATGTTCCCCCGTTGGTGTGGTGTGGAAATTAGGAGAGGGTGCTCACGTGTCATCCTAGTCATTTGACCGAGGTTCAAACTGACGAGACGCATCTCTTATAGCCCTCGTGTTGCTCTGTAATGTGACGTCAGTAGAACACTCACTCTGTCAAACTGGAATGGATTTCAATTCGAAAGTCTACCTGAAGTGGTATTATTTTCTAGAAATGCAGCTTCGGATCCATCTCTGGGCCGTTCTGGAGATGCGTGTTTTTTTTTCTTTTTACATTTTCTAATCCTAAGTTTAAAATAAACATCCACTAAGTTTCCCAGACTATCGTCACGATTATTTCGTTTTGCTTAAGGGTCATATTTTAAACTGAAACCAACTGTTCGAGATTAATTCAGTAACTAAAACAAATGACTTGCTAATGTAATGTAGTGCTTCCCAAACTTTTTATCGCCGTGGGCCGGTCATAGTTTCACAATCTTACCGCGGCCCACTGAGGGGGAGGGAGACGTTGATTGTTCATATTTCAGATCGTTTTATTTATTAAGTTTAACTTAATTTCATTTAAATAGGGCTTCAGAATAAAATACAATTGCACTAAAAGGTATAATAAAGTGATTTACATGGAAAATCGCACAAGCCCCCCCCCTCCCAAAATACACCACGATAACTAAAATAGAAATAATTTAATGTTCCTTGGGTGGCCCGAGGGTTGGGGACCATTGATGTAATGTATAAACAATTCTTTGAATTTTTTTCCGGTGTAAGCAATTCTTGGAATTACATACGTAAAAACTGCAGAATTTTATTCATTAACTACTAATAAAAGAAATATTTTGTAGTCAACCGAAAAAATAATTGAGCGCTTTCTGTAAACTTAGAAACAAACCAATCTCTCGAGGAGGCCCAAGGAGTTAAGACACTTCACCTTGAAAAGGAATGACGGATACAGTGACATACGTGGCTGTGATCTCGGTAATGAATCCTGTCCTAATTATAAGCAAATGACTCTCCTCTTTGGAACTTGTTCAAGAACCAAGAAGAAAAAAAAATTGCTTAAGACAACTTGTATTAGTTCACCCGGACTTTTGTCATTCCTTCATGAAATTAGTCTACTTTCTGTCTGTCTACTTTCAGGAATCTGTAGTCTACTTACTTTATTCGTCTTTTTTGACACATACATTGAGTGACCTCGTGCAGATTTTGCATGAACAAAGTCTGAATTTATTTACCAAAATAAATTCAGATTCCCAAAATTTGAACTATTGAATTCAATCGAATCAGGTGGTTTTAAAAGAATGAATTATTGCAAAGGTAGCAGCCATTGAAGACCTCGAATAAAATTTCATGCGATGTGGACCCCACTTTGAAATGATTAACTTCATATCCGAGTCCATTGAAAAGTTAAAAGCAACTGAGTTAGTAAATACAGCCACTTTTGAAAATAGCCTGTTCGCAATTTTTAAAATGAATCTAATTTGAATCCGTTTCAATTGGAAATAGCACTCAAGGAAAAAATAAGATTTAAACAGTAACGCGACAAATTACAAAGAGTTTTTCTAGGTTTGTCATCCATTTCGTAGCAATCGATAAAGCAATCAGACATAAAATTTTTAGTAATACTTATTAATTAATCATATAATTCGAGCAGAGGACGTTTTTGACTTATTTCCAATATATCAACTATTTTTCTTTAACTACATGTTAGAATCACTGCGGGTTGTTGGTTTTTAAGTTTTAGTTCTTTATTGCAATCAAATTCCCTACTGGGGAGTGGGAGCCTCCTTGAAAAATACCGCTTTTCAAAAAAAATCGTGTGAAAAAACTTGCCAAAATGTTACGATTCGTACGGTAAAAAAAAAAGGGAACGAGTTCCACGTTACCTGAGTGAGTGACTGTAGTGTTTACTGGCGCAAGAGCCAATTTTGGCTAAACTGTCCACGTTACCTGAAGCCAGAGTAAGATGAAAAATAAAGATCTTCTTTTTCGAAAAAAATCACATCTTGAAAGATCAATTGCATACGTTTTTATACATGCGTAATTCTGCTTGTGTATTTAACATTTACATATTTAATGGTAATATTGGCCGCCCATCCGGTATAGTGGTCAGTGAAGCTGACTGCGGTGCCGCAGGGACTGGGTTCGAATCCCGGAGAAGGCATGGATGTTTGTGTTGTAATCCTTTCTTCTGTCTGTGTTGTTTACCCCGTGTTATACGTTCGGTGGTGCACGGGGTTTATAAATGTTAAAAAAAAAAAATGGTAATATTAAAATCAAGCAATAACTGAAACTAAATTATGAGAGCATGCATATTATCTCAAGATAGAAATAACTTTTAACAAAGAATAAAATAGATATTTGTAGATAACAAGCTCATTTGTTTGAGGGTAATGATTGTTTAGTAGCGTTGTAATTCGAAGCTCCACTAGGGCAATGGAACTCATCCTTCTGAGCCATGGTCGTGACAAGGATGATACCTGAGTTGGCTTTTCCCTCTCCAAGCTTCATATCACGCCAATATAAAAGCTTGAACCTGTTTCGCTGAGTCTTTGTGACACCAGGACACGAGCCCGCGACAACTCCGGCCACGCGTTATCGACCATGTTAGGGCTAGGTGTCCTCACGAGACTTCTACCCCATCCGTTTCGCTTGAATCCGCTGAGGACTTTTTCCGTAGCTGAACTTCTTTCAGAAATATTGCCATTTGAAACAAAGTTTAATTTTTTTTATTTAATTGTTTTCCCTTTTGTTTCTTTCGGTACTCAGCTAAGCAAATCTTTAGATTTTGTTGAAGCTTTATAGTGTTTTTTACATTTGGATCAACGTTTATGATTTATTTTTCAGACTTGTACCATGTCTAGAAATTAAAGAGGAAACTAATTGTTAAATTTTGCACTCGTTCGTTCGCGGAATAATCAGTGGATCTCTATCATGTTAGAGTAAATCAGCTACGTAAGACACATACTTCAAAACCGTCTAAAAATACCCGTATAAAACATAATTGTGTTTAAGGTATCCGAACACGTTCGGAGTACTTTTCAACAAAATAGCATACTAAAACATTATAAATGCTCTTTTAGGACTCAATACGAATAAATATTACTATTTAACTATCAAAATTTAAAATAAATTACCTAAATTTTACAAAAATCACAATTATAAGTGAAATTTTAGCACTATTTTGGAAAAACTTCAAAGCAGTTAGAGTAAAAAGTAAAAAACATATATTAGTAAAAGTATTACGAAAACAAATTAGATGCATTTATCTAGAAAATGTACTAAAATTTTAATTTTTTATTAAAATTTGAAAACTTTAGAGCTGATAGAGTAAACATTATAAGAAATGTTACATTTTTTATGAGACCATTATTTAAATAACAAGTCATAACTGAAAAATTATTCATACAGTAAGAAATATTTTAGTACATTCTCTAGAAAATAATATAAATATCAGGTTCAAAAAGTTTTATAGAAATTCATTCGTAATATTTTGAGTTATCAGACTCGCCATGATAGATTTTGAGCAATTTAAATGCCCACTTCTGGTAGATCAAACACCCACTTCCGGTTTTTCTAACTTTATAAAATTGATTGTAACGTGGCCTCTAGGCTGTGTAGAAACAAAATAAAGTATATTTCGTAAAGTCAAAAGATAGCTCTATTCAATAAAATAAAAAAGCGAAATATCTGTCTTGACTGAATTTGGTCATTTTCAACGTGTTCGGATACCTTAATTGAGTTTTTTTTTACAAATTTACTTTATTGTACGACGTAAAAATATATTCTTCAAACTTTTTAAATACTTTACACTTGTTTATGTATTACTAATTATTAAATTGCCTTTTGTATATAAACATCGTATTTTCATGTAAAAAGGCTGAAGGTTCATTTTTCTTTTCGTTTTTCTTTCAGGATAAAATCCGCCTACTACAGGAGGACCTCGAGTCTGAAAGAGAACTCCGACAGAGGGTGAGTAGAGCTTTGGAATAAATTACAATATTTTTTCAATTATTTCATCCATGCTTAAAAACGCGCCATGAATATAATACTTAAAAGTTAGTGAGTAATTGTGGGTTTTTTAATGGCGCAAGAGCCAATTTTGGCTAAGCTGCGCCAAACACTTGTTCAAGCATTAAGAGTACAAAATCGCCAAAAAGTTTTATAAAAAGGAGTTGCAGTAATAAAATGTAAAATCTAAAAATATGTTTAAAAAACCAGTTAAAAAATAAAAATAAACAGATCTTGGTGGAGATTTCCCCACCAAGTCCAATAAGTATGATTAAAAAATGTCACTTCTTATTTTTGAGTGGGGTTAAAAGTCGATATCTCACCACTTCTACTTTCTCTTCAACATCCTACACAGGCATGTCCTCATCTGACGAGTTCTGTAAAGGTGTACTTTTCCTGAATTTATGAGGCATCATCTGAATTTCTAATTTTGGTTTAAGAGGTGGTACAGAAACGTTAATAGTTCTATTAGGACACTTTCTCCTGCGAGTTTTTGAAGCCTGGGATGTAGAAGGTATGTTATTGGATGTATGGTGGTAGTTTCAAGAACAAGACTTGTTTCAGCTGATAAAGGGAAAACATTGATACTCTGGATGAAGAAAGGGCTTTATTGGATGAGAATGAAGCAACAGAGATACATAGACTACCAGATGGGGGGGGGCAGTATCTATTAAAGGAATAAGTGACTGAGATTCTAATGACGTTGTAACTGCGACAGAAGATGTGGATGGTAAAAGGTGTGCCTGAGTTGAGATATACGATTTGGTAACTGTAGGAGTTTTAGAAGACATAGTTGACTTTTTGGATCATATGTCAATGGTTGTAATAATTTTAAAGGTGGGCATATTATTTTTGTAATAGTTTCATCTGATTGGATTGTTGAGGTTGCATTTGAGGAATTGGTGTATGTTTGAGATATTTGTGGGACTATTAATTTACGGGCTTTTGAATAAGAAATATTTTTATTTGTTTTTCTATTTACCATTTTGTGCATAATTTCGAATCTGATGCATGGGATTGGGAGCAATTAACATATTTTGGCTCTAGATTACAATCCGTGGAAGAATGCCCAGTGGATGCACATCTAGAGCACGTTAACTGAATGCGCCAGGAAGTTTGAGAGTGACCGAGCCTCTGGCACTTGAAACAGCGCAGAGGATTCGGTACATTGGGGCGTTTCTTACACTTTAAGTAATCTGCTTTTATGGTAATGGAAAGTTTAGGGCTATTGAAAGTTAAAATTAAGTGTTTGGTAGGAATAACTATTGCTTCCTTTTTTATAATGATTCTTCTGACCTGAGCTATACCCTGATCTGAAAATCCTTCAAGGATTTCAGAAGAAGTGCTCAACAGGCCATGTTCAGAAAGGACATCTCGGCAGGAGTTGAGGGATTTGTGTGGAGCTCTTGTTACAGGACAATCTAAAAAAGATTTCGCAAGAAGAAAAGACTTTGTTTGAACAGTGGAATTCGTTTCAATAAGCAGATCCACGGAACGCAATCATTTTACTTATTTCAGTTCTCGACCTATTCCGATGAGGGCTTTGTAAACAGCAAATGGCGATTTCTTTGACATCTTATTGTTTGGTAAGAAAAATAGTAAGGATCTGGAATTTTTTTAAAAATTTCATCGACGTTTAAAGTGGGTAAAACAAAGCACTGCTGATTTGGATCCATAGGCGTGAAATGAACTTCATCCTGGCGTGCCTCCACCCATCACGAAGTCTAACAAGGGAGGCAGTGTGCCGGTCATCTAGCAAGAACCAGCACGGCGTTTATATATATACCTGGAGAACACCCAGAATATAGTACTACAGCATCAGGGCGAGGATCCAACGAGTAAACCCGACACCTCATCTGCAGCACTAACCCTACAGCAATGTCTCTCTGGGGACACCGAAGAGACGTATCCCCAGCCGAGTGACAGGAGTGGACTCCCTCCTGCCACCCGCCTACAGCGAAGTGTGGGCCGAAGGGAACGCAAAAGGTATCCCCAGGCCATCATTTTCTTTCTTTACGGGACGCCGCACACGGCCAACATGCGGGTGGGGAAGTCAACGGTGCTAGTAAAACAATACATAAACGAAATTAAAAGAAATAAAATTATCAACAAATGAAATCAAATTAATGAGTTAAAAAATGAAAACCAAACTGTGTTAATAACAAATAATATAATTCAATAAAAAATAAAGAAAATTTGAGTTACATTCATAAATATTTTTAAATATATATATCTGTAGTCTAGACGTGAAAAGAAGAATAGGGAAAATTGAATGACAAGAAGGATCACTAGGGTACTCCGGGTTTGTGAAACCCGTGTTTACCAAAGACAGTAAACCCCTTGGGAAAAGGAAAAGATCACTAGGACACCTCGGGATTGTGACACTCGTACTCACCTAAAGAAGGTGAGCCCCGTGAGGGGATACTTAAAATTTAACTAATGGATCAGTTCTTCTTAAAAAATTCAAAATAACTGCTTTATACGCTTTTTCTGGGAAAAATCATCAATGTTAGTCATCTTTATTTAGTGAAGTATGTCTCAAATATCGCTACATAGGAACTATGGGTTGGCCATTGCCTTTTTCGAGCTGTCTTGAACATGAACATTTGCGATTGTAGTTGTTTAAAATCCATCTGCCGTTGACACCAAGACATAAGTCCGTCAGTCCAACAATAGTTAAGGCGTAAGAATTCTATTAGCTGAATCCTATATCATGAGAACCATTTCATCTTTCGAAGACTCACATTACGTTTTCGATGTTCGAGCGGCTCTCCTTTTGCCTACTGCCATCTGCACAGCATGATTCGGGTCAAAAAGTTTGTTGCTGTAAAATTTATTTTTACTGATAAAAAAAATCGATGAGTCTACGTTCATCGGCAATATACAGATTTTTTTCATTATAGCAAAATAGAAGAACATTTTACTTAACAGTATAACAGAAAGTAGAAAATTGACAATATTTAAGTACAGCTCATCAGTTAAAAATATTATCACCTGGTTACAAGCCAGAATTTTGCATGTTTTTTTACGTTTTGCCGTATTTTGGCGTCATTACCCTCTAACTGATAAGTACACAAATACCTCAGAATAAAACAATTAAAAAAAAAAGAGTGCATTTATTTGGAAATTGATGTAATAGGAATGATGACGATTTCCAATAACATGAGACTTGGGGATAAGCCGTTTTGCCTTCTATAATAAAACTTCTTTAAAGGCTTTGGTTGGATTTAAATAAAAATTTTATCAAACATATATATACAGAGTTAGCAAGAAATAAATTGCTCACTTCAGAGGGCTCTAGAATCCGTCCTATTGGTCCAAAAGACATAGAATTTCAACCACAGATAATTCAAATAATGCGCTTGGCATTTATTAAATAAAAAAATTAGTGTAAATTTTCGCCGGTAGGTGGCTCTGTAATTCACTTAAACTTATTTAATATGTTTTAAAAATATGCGTTAAGTTATACAAAGTAACATTAATAAAACTGCTCAATATGACACCTTTTATGTTCAACAATGTGCTGTAATCGCAGAATCCTATTTTCAACAGCTGATCGGAGTAAATCTGCCGAAACATGGCACAGAATGCTGTCCTTCGGATCTGACAAACTTAATCTCCTTTGACGGTAGATACTGTCCTTTCGATAACCCCACAACCAAAAGTCGCAGGGGTCATATCAGGGGAGGCCATGCTGTTGAGAAATGACGGCTGTGCATCTGTAAAATGCTGTTTAAGCAAACCCTTTACAATGGGCGGAGGAGCGCAATTTTCTATTATATCCTGAAGGCATCCACGCTTCTGGATTACAAAATCCCTCAACATATTGTGGTACCGTTTTCCTGTGGCAGAACAGGTTTGGATTCCATTTGGTTTGATCTCTTCAAAAAAAATAAGGTCCAATGAGAAAGGTAGCTGTGAAACCACACCATACCGTCACTTTTTTGGGATGCATAGATTTTTTCTAGAAAGCCTGAAGATTTTCCGCTGCCCAATCCGACAATTATGGGTGTTAACTTGGCCACCTAGGCAAAATTGGGCTTCTTCACTCCCCAGAATGTTCCATGTCCAAGTGACATCAACCACCCTTCGAGTAAGGAACTGAAGTGCAAAAATTTTACAAACCTCTGGGTCCCCGTTCTTCAATTGATGACGTATGATTTTGTATGGATAAAAATGTAAAATCCACCATAAGATATTTCGTACAGTGGAATACGGGATACAACTGGCACATTCATACTACCATCCAGAGACTGACTGCTGGCTTCAACGACTGCAGTAGCCACATTTTCGATGCTAGAAGAAGTGTTTCCGTCCTCTACCTAGAATAATGCCAAGTTGTCCAGTTGTTTCAAATTTCTGTATCATCTTGAGTAGGGTATTTGGAGACATTGGACCTCTTCGTACTCGCTTCATGCGACGGAATTCTTTCACAGCCGCAACGGAGTTCTTCTGGTTCTGGTAAAACAATTTTACCAATATCGTTTTTTTCTTTCAACGTAGGCATGATGAGCACGGAGAGAAACAATGCTTCTCAAGCAAAAATCCGCCTTTCTTATATCCAAAGATTAATGCTAATAGGCATGCGCTGAAACACAAATGCTGTTTTTGATTTTGAATGCGTGCAGATAAGTACTATTTGTTTTATTTAATGCTACTTAATATTTTTGACGCATATTTTTAAAACATGTTAAGTGAAGCTATGTGTATTACAGCGCCAACTGCCGGTGAACATATGTATTATTTTATTTAATAACTGTGAAGAGCATCACTTGAATTATCTGTAGTTAAAATTAAACTTCATTTAGGAAGGATTCTAGATCCCTCTGATGTGAGCAACTTATTTCTTGTGAACCCTGTATAGAATTTAATTATAAATAATAGATTGTTAAAGCAATTTTTATTGACCTCAATTTATATGCAAAAAGGCAGAATTAAAAATTCTTCAAAACTTCTTAGTTTGATTTTTTTTCTCCAGTTATTTACACGCAATAAAATATTTTGATTATATTTTAACTAGAAATCTTCAATTCGTTTTCACGATCGTCTGATTTTGGGAAGTTTCTAAGAACCGCCTTCCCCTCCACACACAAATATTTTATCTTCGTGCCATTGGAAAAGATGACCTATAGCTGAGAATGAGGACGAGTTTCAGAAGGGTTTCCGCTGTTTCGATGAGGAGAATTTTCATGTTGTTTCAAGTCTGTTCAACCCACATCCGTTTATTAAACTGTATTTTTAAACCATTAAAAAAAATGTGAGCTCTTTCGCTTTAAAATCTAAGCTTTGAATCCCATTAAGCACATTTTATATACACTTATACTAGACCAAATGGATAGACTCATACGGAAATGAATAGAATTATGAAACACATTCTCTAAAGCATCAGAGTGTAATGGTGAAGTTGAAGCATCGTAAAGCTTGTTTCAGAATTAAGCTATGTTTAACATTACGGGAAGACAGTCTTCATGCAAAATTTTCATAATGTATAAGTTTTTTAAAATAATGTTAGGATTTACGGAGTTATTTTCACCGATCTAGATCATTAAGCACATTTACTAATCAATCGACTAATTCTAGCAAACAAGCCTCATTTTTCGTGAAGGGTTGACCTGAGAGAGGCAGAGAAAGGGAGTGGGCGAAATAAAATTCTCTGCAAGATGGAAGCTATGGTTATCTCGTGTGTGTGCTAAGCTTCAGTCCAAGTGAGATAGAGTGATTGACGATACTCCAGCCTCAAAACACGAACCTGATATGTTTTTCAGAAGCCAGCAAAATTTCAGTGAATTAATGGATTAAATTGCTACTGCAAAGATTATTTAAAAATTAACCAAGCAATAATGGAATCAATTTCAATTACTTATAACAATTCTAATTACATGAAATTTAAAAATAAAATTATGTTGAATCTAAGAATGCCGTTTGCTGTGAAATAATTTAAAGTGTTCTCCTTGATTTTAAATCATTTCTATTACAAATTTTTTAATATCGAGTCCAGTAACAACTGAAAACAGAAGATAATTAATATCTTACACTGGGTGAAAAGAGAGATATCCCCTTTTCTTGAGAAGAAAGAAATGTCTCGTACTTAATCAGAATGAGATATTTCTAAAATTAAATTTTAGAGATATGCAAATGTTTCCTGAAAGATTATATTTTCCCTATTTTACACACCCGAAAGGTCAATTATCTGTGACAACACGAAAGGACAAGAAAGAAACTTTTCCCAACACAAGGATTCTGCAGAAAAAAGTACTGTTGGCCAAAGTTTTAAGAGGTGCATCATACTTATAAATTCCAAAAATATCAGCTAGCCTAGATATACACAGTACAGATTATCATGTGCATGGATACTTTGATCAATTTAACACTATCCATTAATATATTTCCCTGAATTCACTTTATGATGGTAAAATACAATCAATATGATTTTTAGATAAATCAAACTGTTTCTATATCCTATTTCAGCGTTAATCAGAAAAATTAACATACATTTACAAATTTCCGTCCGTTCTTGGTCGCCATGAGTCCCACTTTTGAACGTGACAAGTGAAGTGTGGAAACAAGCAACAGGGGGTGTTGCCAAGAACAGGAGTTACAAGACGCGCCAAAACGTCTTGTACGATCATCTCTTGCAAAAAGTGCCAAAACTTTCACCCCCCGAAAGAAGTCCTCGAGGGCGCTTGTCAAGACGAGAAGAAGCGAGATCAGCGCAGAAGCAGAAACATCTTCTCGAAATATACGCATCCACCCTCAACCATGACCAAAATTAGAAGCAGCCAGAACGCGATCTTGTCTCTTTTCGTGTTTATTCTTCTCCGGCGGGAACATTTCCAGAATGTGGGGTGGATGGAAAGGAATTTAGAGGGAGTGTATAGGAAGAGAAATTCATAACCGAGTGCCCTGAGTTTTTTTCTAATCCAACAGTCTCGCTTGCATTCCAGAGATGCTGAAATTTATTGGTCTTTCGAGATCTCTTGTCCGACTAGTGGCAGAGCTACAAAAATATGCAATGGAAACAAAAATGAATGCATAGCAATAAGGGATTGCAATACCGAATATCGGTATTTTAAGCCATTTGTACAGTTTCGAAATACGGTATTCACAAGCTTAAATACCGGCTTTTCGGTATTTACTAGAAATTTTTTAAATTGTTTCTTAAATGGTCAGGGATCGCTAACATAGCAAAATATTGTACGTCTTTGTGTTTATGTTGTAGTGTTAATTATTGCACCATGATTAAAATATATTATAAATGAATCCATTTTAGAAGGAGAAGATATTATATAAACGTTTTTATTCCGCTCATTCCATTGTTCTTATTTTTATTTTTCCTAGTTGGTTCTACAGTTCGAAGTCAACTCATTAAATTCATCATCTGATTTTTTCCATTGCCAGATACAACGGGATAAAAGACTATTAATCTGAACTTAAAATATAGATTTAAATTATTTCTCTGACAAAAAGAACTAAATACACTACTCCTACCTCAGTTCTCGTTGAAAGAGGATTAACATATCCAAGCTCATCTGCCTTCATTCATCCATCCCAGCATCTGTTACTAAAATATTTTCCTAACGGGTGGAATTAATTAGACTGTAAATACACAGTTGAGGAGTTATAAATCAATCAAGGGGAGTTATAAAATATCTGAATCATCCAAGATCAAAACTGTCCTATTGCAGCTCAGAGCGATACTGCACTTGCACAGGATTCGTAGCCTGATGTTCGTATCTGAGAAACCAAGGTTGTATTTGTGAAGAAAATGCGCAATATCTCGATATTTTCTAAATTGGTGAGTTAGTTATTCACATTGTATCTTACTTTCCGGTTCAAAATGTGTTTTTCAGATTCATTATATATTCATATTGACTGAGGTAGTTTAACCTTTGTGTAGAACAGAAGCTGCAGTCTATAAAATACACTCAATAAATGAATGAATGAAGCTACCGATCCTATAGCTTAATCCATGATTTAACTTTAGATGAGACCCTTAGTTTAGATTTAATATATATATATTAAACTACGAAAAGTAAAAAAATTATTTTGATTTGTATAAGTATGAACGCTAGAGAAATGCAAAATTACTTTTAATTAAATTTCGAATGAATAGAATCCTTCATCAGAAAGTTGATAAAAGTATTAAGAAGAAAATTATTTTTAAAAACTTAAAATCAACCTTTCCCCTTTTATGTAAGCAGCTGATAAAATAATTAACGAAAAAACTTCAATATTTCTTTCTATGGTAAAAATAACCGGTTACCTATTAACCGATGGAAACATGTTGGACCTCCACAAGCAACATTCAATATGATATTTGACAAATATCGCCTTCTTCATATACGACTATATATATGGACAAAAAAGCGATCAGTGTTTGTTTCTTAATTTTAGTAATAAAAATTGTTTAAAAAATAGGTTAAAATTTTTAAGTTTTTTTTTTAGAAAAAGCTTTAGCTTTTATTATGCTAAGAACTCATACAAACATGATTACTAATATTACGAAAATTATTCATTTTCCGCAAAAAAAGGTTTCGTAACCATGCGAAAACTAATTTTGGCAATTAAACATACAATTATTTACATTTCCTGTAACAGATTTGAGCGAAACTCCTGATACACATGCTATTTGCTGCATCAAATAACAGAACTTAATCTAAAAAAATTCATCATTATTTGTTACGTGAAATTCCACTCATTTTACAAAAGGTAAAAAATTTAATGATAGCACTATTGGTGGAACAGTGCCTATTTAAGCTCATTTCGGATTCTAGGCACAGAAGATCCTACAAGCCTCCTAGGCGCTGGAGGACCCAAATTTATAACCAGAAAATCTGGTTAAGTCCGGTTTATCCGGGCCCTTGGGCGCCCAAAAGATAAACCGGCATTGTAGTGGAACGAAAAAAAGAATCCACCCAATAAATAAGACTGAAACGCTACAGATATTGAGTTACATATATACCTATACGTATACACAGAACAAATGTTTGCCAATTTAGAAAGATTTAACATGAAACTACATAAAAAGAACTTTAGTAGTTTTCCATCGTGGTAACAATCTGAGAATTCGTGCACTAAAAAAAAGAATCCTTTATTTGGATTCAATTTCTGGAAATCGGCGCATTTTTCAATTCCCATTGTAATATTCATAACATAGCCGGCAAGGTGGCGTGGTTGATTTGTCACTGGCCTTCTGCATCCAAGGTTGCGGGTCAGATCCCGGCCCAAGTCGGTGGATTTTCATGATGCAGAAAATCGACAGCGGCCATGTCGTATGATTATACGGCATGTAAAAGATCCTTTGAATGTCTGTTTGGCTTGTATGTTCTCGGCAAAATTAAATCGTAGTACAGATTGGCATCGTCAGAGCTCAGGTGCCGCCCTCTAGGGAGGGGGCTGGGCGTCAAAATTACCAGCGGTGATTGGTATCCGCCTATATGATGCCGCACTAGACACCAGCATCCGGGAACTGTACTAGGTCTGCAATGGTAAAACACCAACCCGCAGCCCATTAGGAAAAAAATATTCATAGCATTAATTTTGTTTTCCAATTTCTTCCAGGACCAAATTTTGCAGCTTTAAAGTCTATACGTAGAAAAACATTCAAAAAAAGTTAATATGCACTCATTGTACAGCTTTCTTGCAAAAGTAGTTTCCGGTTCCTTTGAGATTGCAAAATAAGTCACGAAAAGTTAAATCTTTGCTCTTCTCTGTTACACAAAAATAGTTGCAAATGATCACTTCGTGAAAGAAATGATTTAAATCACTTCACTGCCAACAATGGATGCCACCTGTAGCTAAAATCGTCGCTTGCTTGGGACAAAAGATTGGAACATTGTATTGAGTAGCACGATGTCGCATCACACATCCTATGTATATTTTTCATTTCTACTTGCAAAATTATCCCAAGAAATATTGCAAAAATGTGTAAATTGGTCATGACCCTAATTCAGTGGAATCGAGTCATTCACTCAAAAGCCAATAGTATCAGTTTTTTTTTTTTTTTTTGTTTTTTTTTTTGTCTCAAGCGTTTTTTAGCGAATTTCAAAGGAAGGGTGTGGGGGTGAGGTGAACGAATTTAAAGAGTTCTAAAGATTAAACGAACGTTAAAAAATCTTTCGCACGTTAAAAAAAAAAGTTAGACTACATAAAATTGTGCTCTTCATTATTTTTTAAACAAATTTTTAATAGTTAAATATAATTTTTTAAATATTGTTTCCCCTAGATTATTTTTGAAAGTTGGTCAACGTAAGGTTTTTAGATTAAAAAACAAATGTTTGTGTGAGTTCGATTTAACAAATTATTGGTTGATAATCTCATATCAAAAATATTTCCCGATTACATTCTTAAGAGATGTAAAACAAAGTAAACATGCAACACTGAATAGATACTTTTCTAGAGACTAAAAAAATTAAATGTCATACACATCTCGTTGGAGATCGAATTCAGATCATTCAAAGCTGTCTTTTTTTAGAGATCTCGAGGTTTGTAAAAACTCATTTTTGAAAACGCATCCTATAGAGATTTAGAAAAAATAATTTATATGAAAACTTAAAATAATTATCTTCCAACGTCATTTCATTTTTTGAGGAGAACACTTTGCATTCTCTTAATACGTGAATATTATTTTGCAGTATTCCAATATGGCTTGATTAAAAATATTTCCAAGTATAAATCGCTGAGGAATTCTCTAAACCAATGGTCTCCCACCTTGGTGCTATTTTATTAAACACTTTGCGTACTGAAATATCATTTTCCTTAAGAAAACTTTGTTTTTAAGATCGAATTTTTAAAGCTTCCGTGTTTATCACAATACTCTTAACAACAAATTTATTCTCAGCAAGGTTTTCCAATATAATCTTCCACAAGAGATGTTTATGCAAGAATAAATATGTGGCTGTTGTGATTTACTTGATGTTCTTACTGTACACGTGTAGTATTCTTTCTCGGAATTCACGGCATCTTTTTCTTCCAGATCGAACGAGAACGATCTGATCTCACCGTTCATCTCATGCAAATCTCTGAACGACTCGAAGAAGCCGAAGGCAGCAGTGAGAGCCAGGTGAGCCATTCTAAAATTTGTGTCTTGCACTTATAGCGCCATCTGTTGCGGGTTTTCCAAAACAAAAAAGATGTTAAAAATAAAGTCTTTTTTTATATTTTTTATTTCTTGTGTGCTCCTCGTTATCTATCTCTCAAAAATATTTTGAATATACAGGAGAAAAGAAAAATAAATAATTACGTTTTGTATTAGTTTTCTGAAAATCATTTGCAACGAAATCTGTAAAATTCAACGAAAATACAGGTATTAAGTTTGCATCCTACAAATACACAGTTTATAAAACTAAGATTAGAATAAGTGATGAGAGGCAATGTGAAAACGCCTCTATTCAGTAAGAATTAAATACAGATTAACAAGTAAAAACTCTAAAAATTCCCAGGGACGTGTCACTCTAAATTCTAACATTTGTGACGCCATTTGCCTTAATATCACTGCAGTAATTAGAAAATAATCAGCAGTTCAGATTTGTAAAACTCGAAAATTAAGCTTGTATACTTTAAGATATTACTTTAAGTACAGTATTTAATATTTTGTATATAAAAAGATTTAATAATTCGAAAACTTTAAAAAATTCCCTCGTTATTTATGTTTTTACACTGGTTTATCCATCAATCTGGCTCGCATTCTACAAATAAATGAAATGTCAAAATATTTTGAATAGAATGCATAATTTCAAGAAATTTTAATTCACTATCCCAATAATAAGTATAAGTAATTTTAGATAAGGCCTAGAGAAACTGTTGTAATTTTTCGTCAAAACTGTGGCACCACCTACATTTGGGAAGTTTTGCAAAGTATTGTTAATACGCGAGAATCTGGAAATGAACGTAATACGAAATTTACAAATTTGATGACAAAAAAAAACCTCTCTAAAAAAACTCTTAGAGAGATAGTAAGACGTTCATTTATTGAAGTACTTTGATAGTCACACAATTTAGAAAGCATTTTCTTGTAATTCTATTTAAATTCTTAGTTCTTATTGCATTTTATACTTATACGAGTATCTATTCCGTGTCATTGTTAAGTACTTTTCATACATCAAACATTTAACACATAAGAGCTTTCTTGCCTTGCCATTTACGTGTAAATTATGAATGGTATTCACGAAGTGAATTGTTTCCGCAGCTGGAGATGAACAAGAAGCGCGACATGGAGCTGTCGAAGCTGCGCAAACTGCTGGAAGACGTGCACCTGGAGAGCGAGGAGAACGCCCACCATCTGAGGAAGAAGCACCAGGAGGCGATGGTAGACCTGCAGGACCAACTGGACCAGGCCAACAAAGCGAAGGCAAAGTGAGAAGAAAAAATTACAATATTCCATAAAAAAGGCACAAAAAAATCTTTTTTTTTTTATTCAAGGAAACATTTTAAGACCTTGTTTTGACAACAACAAAAAATATAGAGAGAAAATACAAATTGTATTTTTGTAAAAAATACAAAATGTATTGTGTTTTTGGATTTTGATCCATTTTGTAAATAAGAGTCAAATATTGCAATCTTGTTCGTACATTTTTTATAAAATTTCTTTTCGAATTGCTGTTTCAAAAAAAAAATTATTTTCATCAGTAAAATATATTTATGCTTTTTTAATAAAAATAATAATAGTTATTTTTTTAAAAAATTTCAAATTTTTTATTTGTGTGATATATTTGAAGCAAAGTGCAGCACATAGCATAGTATTGAAATTATTATATATAGAACGGCTCCTGTTTTCCTTTTGCACAATACACCGCGTAGTATCGTGTAAGAGTTTTTTCTGGTGTTAGTGGAACAAAACTGGGAAAATGACGTGCCTTTAGTTGTAGAATTCCCGAATATTATAGTCTACTTGATTTTTTACCGATTTACAAAACTACGACGAGGAATCACAGAGAGTCGCAGGAGAGCAGACGGCTATCCCTCATATCAGAGTGAAAATTACACAACATAAAATACAACTCCACTCGAATTATCTCGAGCGTGCACTGTTTGACATGCTTAGCACGCTGGAATTCATTCGAGCGCTCTCGTCAATGGGCTAAGGTAACAAAATCGGGACGAACTGCTGTGAATTAAACTGACCGACGTGCATCAAGTTGTTGGCCTATCAAAGATATGGAAAATCTGGGATATGTAGCATGAGTTAGAATAAAAAACTATGTTTATCAAAATTTTAAAAAAAACACACCAAAATTTGCCACCTTTATTCGAACAATGCATGCCTCCAGACCAACCTATTTACAAATGTAGATAGGTTGTAGTTACTCACAACACATATATATGCAACATCTACAGGCAGTACTCGCTTCAGTACAATATGAAATGTATAACATATTTATGCACACATGCATAACAATATTTATGAATATATCTTACTATATTGTAAATGAAGGTATGAAAAAATCAATAATATGCTTTTTTCATCATCGATAAGTATTTCCAAGTCTGGGTTCTTTGCTTTGGCATTGCAGGGAATCAGTCTTAATAAAACTACACTTTTATAGAGTTCAGTAACAATTGGATTTCGTTTTATTCCCCCAAGGTTATACATGAAACGCATAAGACATTTAATGCGTTTCATTTAAGTATTAAATTTCTATTAATGAGAAAAACACCATTAAAATTGTTCACGCTTTTGTAAAAATATTATTCACACACTCAAAATAAATAAATAAACCAAAAAACTTTTGAAATCACATCCCCCACAAAACCAATATATATGAAAGAATTACATAAGGGTTTTAAAATTCTTTTTTAATGCTTACAAATAAAAATTTCAGAATTCCATTATAATAAACACGCATGTGATAGATACTAAAAAATGTTCGATTCTCAATGCTCTTAAAATCTTTCTTAAATCAGAAGGTTAGAAATGTTCTTAAAACTAACGCATTCAAAAAGATGTTTTGAATTTCCAAATCAAAAAATTTTTAAAAATGATTCCTTGGACATACATTTATCTCATTTTGTAAAAAAATGAATGATCAACATTCATATCATCTGTACTAATAAAAAAACCGAAACTAAAAAAAACTCCCAATACCAAACTGCTTTAATTATACAATTCTATAAAAAAAAAAAGGTGTTTTTTTATAAATCAGAGTTTGACTCTTCATAAAACGATGTCCTTTCAGAATCGAGAGAGAGAAGCAGAAGTTTCAGGCGGAAGTGTACGATTTGCTCGCTCAAGTCGACATGGCTAACAAAGACAAAGTAAGCATTGCTTTCATCATCTTTGACAACTGATTATTTAAAATCCACACACATCCAATATTAAATTATTATGATCTAAAGTCAATTTTCTAAAAATCATAATGCTGATTTCAGCCAAAGGCAATTCAGGAAAGAAAATAATATTTTTTTTATTTGACATACTTCCAAAAAGGGGACTACCTACCCCTAAGTTCGTCAATGAAACTTAACCTGTGATTCATATATAATTTTCTTTAAAATATGATCTTGTAACTTTTATATACTTAAGTTTGTAGTGAAAGCACCCACAAAGATTTCGACTAAAAAATTCTAGAGTGATAAATAAAAAGGAATAAAATAACTTTCGAAAAAATAATGACGGATCTTCCTATAGCTTGCTTGCATCGATGTAATTGTTACTCCGCAACAGAACTTGTGCTTTCCAATTGCAATGTCTTATGTCTGGCATTTTTTAATAATTTAATATGCTGAATTGCATCTGGTTTTTTTGTTCTCTTACGAGTAACAAAATGCTCAACGTTTAAATAAAATTTATTTATTTTTATAAGCACATTGTATTAATTAAATCCATAGAAAAAGTTCTGTTTGAAGCCTAATCATTGCAAACATTGAAATGAAATGAAATACGAATAGAAAATGAAAAGTTTCTTAAAATTAAAAAATGAAGAAGAAATATTCCCTCTCAATTCTAGAAGGAAAGATCTTGAGTAAGAAAGTATTCTTAATTTAGGAACTCTGCAGTTAGAGTCACTAGGATGACGTATTGAAAATATAAATTTGTCAAAAAAATTTATTTTTAATTTTTTTTTAAATGTACAACTCTTTTTGTATGTATATTGTAGTTTTTATTTTTCACTCTAGCTAAATTAGAAGTATTTTAAGAATTATTTGTTTATATCTGTCAAAAATCTATCTGAACTGTCTTACAATTGCAATTTTTCAAAAGTGTACATTTCAACCCAAAAGGGGCATTTTTGAAAAATTAACTTTTTGTATCTCTGAAGTTTAAAAATAAATTAACACATTATTACTATTATGAACAAATATTGTAATGCCAAAACGGATATTGAAAAATATTTACATGTTAAAATGTACTCGAATTTTTATCGTTTTGAAATTTTTCACACATTACTTCCAACATAAATCTTTAGAAACTAATCAAATGTTTCAATACAGTTATTAATAAAAAAATTCAACAGATGCATAAAAAATGTCAGTATGACCAAGCAATATTTTAAATGTGTTCATCCTTTCTGACACTAGAGAAAGTGTGGCGTGCAATGACTCGTTCATTCAACTCTTGCAGTATTGAATGAGATTTTATGAAATCTTGATTACACAGTGTGCATCTTTTCCCAATTCTCTTACGAATCAATTTATTGTAAAGTATTTTCTTTTCAATATCTCCCGGCGTTCTCCCATTAGATGACCTTTTATAAAATACGGTTAATTTCCATAGTTCAAGTCCGTTGACTCTGTTCGTTGAAAATTTTGCATACTTTAACTCTCTACCACCTCTGCCCAATCTTAAACTGACTCAAATGAAACATAACAATTATTGCGATTTATGTAAGATATAGAGTAACAAAATCCATTTTCCCGATCATTTATATTTCGTGACAATATTGTAGGATTTTTCTTGAATTGGAGTTGGAATTTTGTGTCTTTTTCATTGGTTAAATTTGTGTAATTTGTTCCATAACTATTATTGAAAAAAATATTTTTTGAAAAATTTGGAAACAAATATGCACTTGGTTTTATTTATTTCTACTACTTATTTAGAGCTGAAATTAGCATTTATTTCTATTATTAATTGGATACCACTTTAATTATTGTAATTTGCCAGAAATAATCGTAAAAAGTATTAGTCATATATAAATACACAATCTCTATTTTTTTTATAATGACAAAAGTTTCCTTTTCTACACGGTTTCTTTATATATCTGAAGAAGATCTCGAAGATCTTTTCCCGGAATCGGCGATGGGAAATCTGCGGCCCTATCTGGCTGGTCACAAAATTTGAAACGAAAAAATTGTAATTTTTAATTTAAATATTTTTAAAAAATCATTTACGGGCGTGTTTTATTTTTTTAAAAGAAATATATGAATATTTTTGCAAAATGTAATCGTGAGAATTTACGTAAAAGACTATGAAAAGATATTTAAAGGTGCAAAAAATAGAACCCATACTCATAAATATGCATAATATTAAAATATGCTTATTTGTTTACACATTTGAAGAAAACATTTATTTTACTCATTAATTTTGTAGTTAAAAAGTCTGAAAAACAAGAAGCTTCCACAAAAAGTCACCGCTTCCTTCTTTAACGAATATTCAAAGTATGCTATTTTTAAATTTTTATTGCGTTTTATAATGAATTATGTATTAGACTATATACACCAAACATTTTCCCTTTTTCTTACAATCCAATAAAACAAGTTTTCCCATCAATGCCCTCAATGATGGGTCTGGGATGTTCTGCGTATGTGATATATGTGTTAAATATATATCTTTTAAGTACAGTTAAGTTATTCAATACAATCTTATAAAAAAATGTCCTACCTTTTCCGTTGTCCCAGGTGGTGCATCCAAGTCAAAATAAATTATATCCGTTCAATTCCAGAGTATTTTCATATTTTAAAAAATAAATTGAATTTATATCTATAATTTAAACAATACGCACAAAAAACCACAGAACAGCCTAAGTGACAGAGGTAAGAGCAACAATTACGGTTTGACATTACATTTCAACACTATGCCAGACTCATCCACCGACCTTTTCGCAGGTGGCCGCCCAGAAGACAGTGGAAAAACTGGAGCTGTCCATCCACGATCTCAACATTCACATCGAGGAACTCAACCGTCAGGTGACCGAGGTCAGTGCTCAAAGGTCCAGGTTGTCCTCTGAGAACACCGAACTCATGAAGGAGGTGCAGGAATACAAACTGCAGCTTGACAACGCCAACCACCTCAAGGGACAGCTGGCCGTGCAGCTCGAGGAGACCAGGAGGAGACTGGAGGACGAGGAGAGAGTAAGTACCTCCTACACCTCTCTAGTGAAAAACTAATTTCAAAGAAGGTTCGATCTCGTCTTCAGTTAGTTGTTTGAAATGTCAAAGAGAGTTCAACAAAATGATATCGTGTTTCCCTAAAAGTATGGTGAGCTCATTTGTATGCACGATCACATATAATGAAATTTTGCTATAAAAGACCAATGAGGTTTCATTTCTGGAGAATTTCACAATCTATCACACAATATTTTCTCGTGGACTTTTCTCCATTTCAGTTTCCTCAAGCAAATCAAGGGCCTTTGAGCTTTTTGTCCAATACAATATTTTTGTTTTTTTAACATTTATAAACCCCGTGCACCACGCAATGTATAACACGGGGGCATACAACACAGACAGAAGAAAGGATTACAACACAAACATCCATGCCTTCTCCGGGATTCGAACCCAGTCCCTACGGCACCGCAGTCAGCTTCACTGACCACTATACCGGATGTGCGGCCCAATACAATATTAAGATATAAAAAATATGGGGTTATTCCTGTAGCTGACAATGCTTGCAAGTCCTATACTTAGGCTGTGTCTGAACTTGGACTGGTCACTCGGCATTGTCTGGAAGTACACGGTGGCTTTGTGATTGGGATCACTGGTCAGCGGTCCATGAATTCGAGTATTAGAGCCAATGAAGACTTAATCGACCGAGGCTCAAAGTTCTCCCATTGGTATGGTGGGGAAGTTTGGAGACGGGATGTCAGTTCTGGTGTCGTCTTCGTCACTTGATCATAGTTCTCCAAATTACGAGGTCCATCACCGATAGTCCTATTGTTACTTCAAAGTCAACAGTGACTCGAGTTTTAGTTAGGGCTTATTTGGGAGATAGAGTAGTTAATATCTTTAGAATTTTTATATTTGAACCCTTGAAAAATCCCATTAGGGCTTGGTTTCCGTATTTTAGTGTGACCTTTCAAAGTATTTAATAAAACATACAAGCTCATTCTGACATTAAGACTAACAAATATACAATTTAAATAGTTTGATTTAAAATCAATTTTGGCATGTCTGTGATTTCAACTAACTCCATAAGTTCTGTTCATTTTCGAAGACAATTGATATTTCAGATTGGTAAAATATTCACAGGAAACTAAAAAAAAATTATTGCATAGCTTAATGGGATTCCTCTCCATGAAAGCCAATAATGTATTTTCAAAATTGCGAAACTTTGAATAGATTTACAGTAAATTCTTTTTAGTCCTCTTTGTGACCCCATGACATCGCTCTTAATAGGAACTAAAAATAAAGTCAAACTCTTAAGTATTTTTTCGACTTATTACTTAAATGAAATCTTTTTATCAGTTTCTTCTTGGCCAATTATTTACCGTTTTATTTTATTTCAAAGTACGTTTTTCTTACAGTACATGGGCTCCTTTTATATATAAGTTATTTTATTGAATCTGAGATTTCTTATGAATCCGCACGATCCACTGAGTCCGAATCAATGTTGTACTATGGTAGACACACACACACACACAAATTTATTCTACGGATAATCAAGTGCTGAGAGTTTCTTGTCTTGTCGGGTTGATTTATTTACAAAAGTAAAATCAAAGTATTAGTCACTCAAAAAAAGGCATTCTTTCCAAAAGTCTAATCAGAATGTATTCATTTGTATCATCTTCCTGAACATTTCTCAATGGTTTCCCTCGAATGTGTTGGCAGAGTGGTTCTGGTGTTGCATGAATAATACAACCGATTAAATGAATCCAAGACACATTTTAGACGCACCGTCAAAAGCTTTTAATGATAACTGAAGTTGCTTCAGTATATATACATGAAATTATTGTGAATGTTCTTATAATTTATTGATATTATAAAAAGTCAAGAATCCATTAGTCTATGATTATTTCTTTGTAGTAAGATGAATATATATATATATATATATTCGAGTCAGATTTAATTTATTGATCGGACCGATTTCACGATTTTTCAGAAATATTCAAAACATGATCTCAAAGCAGAGTGAATGGATAAAGAATCATTTGGATCGAATTGCCGTAGGATGCCCCTTCTTAGTGGAAAGAATACATCATTTAAGTCTTGTCTATTGTAGGTATTGTAATACAATGTATTATTTCTTCTCCCTGTAGCGCCGCTCTGCCTTGGAGCAGCACAATCACACCTTGGAAGTGGAGGTGGAGAGCCTGAAGACGCAACTGGACGAGGAGTCAGAGATCCGTATGGATATCGAGAGACAACTGTCCAAGGCCAACGGAGAGGCCGCCACCTGGAAGTCAAAATACGAAGCTGAGTGCCAAGCACACGCTGACGAAGTCGATGAACTCAGGTAACACTTCCTCTCTTTGTTTTTGTATTGCTTTCCTCTTTGAAATGTTTTCCCCTCCTTTCTCTTTATAATCATGACGATTTCTCATAATGCTGTATAAATAGACAGGATCAATAAATAAATGAGTTGTCGTCACACAAAATAGGACTACCACGATAGTTTTTGCAATTTCCATCGTATTTGGACAAAATTGGCATCCATATTTACGGATCAAAGAGAAGTAAATTATGTTGTTAAAGGATGGATTAACTTAATTCACATAATTCATTTCTATAAAGAAATCTTTCTGTTACGAAATCGATTTCTTTTTGGCAGAATTAGGTAGAGTATGCTCTAAATGATTCATCTTTTAAATTTCACGAATGAAATCAATATTTTCAGAGATATTCGGTACAAAACTACGTTAGGGGTGATACAGTAAGTTACTTTAGAACAAATGTGATTCCTATATATAATTATTTCTCTTTTTTAACACCTCTTGATTACTGGATCGATAATTGAAATGAATAAACTAATATATGGACACTTAACGCAAGAAAATCAGGAATTTCTGTTTTGTATTTCTTAAGCAGTCGAAGGGGAAATGATAATATTTACGACACACATGCAAGACAAATAAGAAAAAATTGTGTGTGTCGGCTGCGACGCACGACTGGAGTTTACTCCTTCAGTACGGTTGTTTTTGATTATATTGTAGGCAAACAAGGATAAATAAACGCATCTCATATAATACTGAAACCATGCATGCATTTCCTTTATTCTATTCACACTTTTCATATCAATTTGATAAAATAATGTATATATACAATTGCAAATTCAATTCTTTTCAGTTTTGATCATATTCATTCATTTCTCTCTTGTAGAGAAATTTTTTTTTTGATTATATATATATAATATATATAATATACCTCAGCTATGTTACATAAATATATGAGTACATTGTTAAGAAGGTTGATTTACTTCACTAGTAAAACGTCGCAACTATTCACTAGTAAATTCGTAAAACACGTCGGTAGATACGTGTTTTATGAATCGTTCAAACATTGCATCATTGGTTGTACCATACCTAGTCGTCCCCTGTGCTCTGTCAGAAACAAGATCCGAATTAAGCTCTGCTTTTAAAAATTGTACTAATATTACCGCTACAACGGGAATATTCTAACGGAGGATATTGGTTTTGTTGTTGAAATAAATTTTATTTTTGATAATCATGCTTCGTTACTTCAGCGCACTGAAACAGTGTTAAATACATACCACCAAATTTAGTCATTTTCATTTTTTATAGTCAACTTCTTTGTCAAAAGAGCTAAGGCATAAAGTGTCGCTTCGCTCGAAACCCGGTTTTCGACGCCAATTACGTTAAAACGGTAGTAAGCGAAGTTTGCAATTTTTTTTTAAAGTTTTAATTTTTTTTGTGGGTTTAGTTTCTAAAATATACTTTCCAAATTTGCCACATAGATAACAAATAACGACAGTTTTTAAGCAAAAATGTAGGAAAAAAATTGCATGAATGATTTTTTTGTAAAAAAGGTATTAGACGAAAAATACAAAAACTTTTAAAATTCGTAATTTTTAAGCAATTTTTTCAATCTTCAAACAAAGCACAGATAACAACATTTGACACCTGGAAGAAAAGCTCCGTGTGATTATTTTTATAAATAATGAAGTTAGTAAATATTTAGTTAGAATTTTAAATGTTTTTTTGAAAAATTGCAAAAAAAAATAAGTTTTTGACATTTTATATTAAAAATCACTGATTCTAAAAGAACAAAGTATGAACATTTTCAGTACAGAATTTCGATGCATTACAATGGTATGAAATTCATACAGAACGATTGAAAAACTCTTTCCATAAAGACGCATCGATATTGACTCATTTTAGAAAAAATCGTAAAAAATGCAAATGAACAGTAGCAATTTTACCGAAAGAAGAGGGAATACCATTATCTACGTTGAATAATAAAATTATTAACGTGTTTTTAATTACCTATCCTTGCGACCGAGCGTGGTAGGAATAGGTATAGAAGAGCTGTAGGTACGTTTAAAGTTAATGTGCGTTTCAAACTTCATTTTGCTGTCTCTTTCATTATCTCGCGACTTTATTCAACACACGAGGTCACTTTCTTTTCGAATACCCATTTTTTTGTATTCTTCTGCATTATTATATGTATCTAGAGTCATTTAATACTTCAAAAGCTGCTAGTGTTATCCTAAAAAAGACGAGGGTACTAATTTTTTTTCCAGTTATGCATCAGGTTGGAGTGAGTGAGTGAATATTAACGTCACACTGTTCAGCTACACAAGGGCTTTTGGCGACGGACCGCCACATTTTGAACCATGGTCAAGTGACGCGGACGACACCTGAGCTGGCAGCCCCTCTCCTAACTACCACACCACACCAACGGGAGTACGTTCGAGCTCTCTACACATTTAACGTGCATCGCTCCCCTACACGGTGGGTCTTCAGTGGTACTGTGCATCAGGTTGGGATTTTGGCTCCAAATTCTGCATCTAATATCCAAAGAGTCATTAAGAAATATTTCAAGTAATCTGAGTGTTGTTAGTTTCAAACCCTTTACAAACATGAAATGCATTTTTCATAAATGTCGACTTAAGTGTTTTCTATACCCTAATTTTTTTCTGTTCAACATGCTCTTGATATTTTGTATACATACTTTCACGTACAGTAGAACCTGTTTTTATGCGGTCCTTTTTAATGCGATTTTATTTCTTATGCGATTTTTTCTGTGCGATCATTTTTTATGCGGTATATGAATTTCAACTGCTTCGGCGCCACTGTAATGCTTTCTATCAACATACCAGTGGCGTAACAGAGGGCCCCAATGCAAAGACAGGTTTTGCCTTTAATATTTTATAAATTAGGTTCATACGTACTTGGCATCAGTCAGAACTTGGGCCCCCTAGAGTCATCCCCACGAGACGCGGGTATACGTTACGCCTCTGCAATGTACAGATATACAC
>BMAO01025111.1:0-22267 GCA_019973975.1 Trichonephila clavata | reverse complement strand
TGAGAAAATTTCTTTAATTTTGTTATAGCTTCAATTAGATCAAATTTTGGGCACCACTCAAAATTATTTACGACAAGAGGGTCAGCTATTTTTTGCAACTTGTTCCGTAAACTGTTTCATGCTGTGTAGCCCATTGACCTTGATACATATTTCAGACTTACATTTAAGGTAGTGTGGAGTCTGGATTATGCTTAACGTGTCGTACGCATTGATTTTGATTCAAAATGATTATGACGTTTTCGAAGTACGACGCTAATGAATACAACATTATTTAAATATTTTATGGGGAACTGTCACAATTTTGAAAATAGGTTGTAACTAAACGCAAAGTCAACTAACGTAGGTTCTCCGAAACTAAAAGACCTCCACAATTTGAAAATGGAAGACTCCTCCTTGCAAGCATAAACACACAAAAAAATTCATATTATGCTTACTTCATAAAATATACAAAATAAAGGCAATTTAAATTTAAAAAAAGAAACATTTTGAATCGATACAATTGCGGCATGCATTACAAATATCTTCATGGGAATCAGGCAAAAGAAAAAAGGGGAAATAAACAATGCTTTACGTATCGAAATCTTTTGGTGTAGGTAAGAGAGAGAAGTGGACTTTCTTAGTAAAATCTTCACCGTTATGTTTTGTTCGAAAAATTTCTTGTTTTTAACTTTTCAAAGTTAATTGTGATGTTATTGACTGAATTTGGTGATCATTTGAAAATGAAAACAGCTTAAAAAACTGTTTTTGTAAAATTTTCAAACATTCCCCCCCCCCTCATTAAAATTTTTTCGAAAGGCACGCATTATAACTTTGGCTTTATAATTGTGAGAAAAATATTCTTCCATATCTATTATAATTTGGATTTTATGTTTGGGATATGTGTAGGTTAATTTTTTCATTCCAAAAACATCTTAATTGGTGGCATTGTTTCTAATATATAACATCACTAGAAATATATTAAAAGCTTCAAAAAATCTTTAACTTAAATTAGAAATCACGAAGAATACCATCCATTATTGATCATTTGATGTGATTACTATATATTTGGAATTTAAAAACAAGTTCTTAACCCTCATTTTAATGTTCAAAATCAAAACGAAAGCATTCTTGAAAAGAAATATCTCCTTCTGCTTTTAATTAGCCATCTCTTAAAATGTGCTCAATCTAAATGTTAAGTATTCTATTCAACTACTTAAACATTTTAGCTCTTTTTTTGATACAATTTTAATGATTTGAGTACAGACTTATGGTTTGAAACCCATTATGTATCTAGATTTATGAAGATATTTTAAGCCTTTCGAGTGTTTCTAGTGAGCTAAGATTTCCTTATAAATTTTTAAAATCAACGGCATTTTAATATACGGTTCATCCTTTATTACACTACGTTTTTTTCAAAACGTATATTCTTATCTGCAATTTAGATTAGACTTTCAGTATTTTTTTAATTCGAAACCATGTGATAATACTGAAGCATAATGAAAAAAACCCTTTGAAACTGTTTTTCCTTCGCGTAATGATTGAAAACACTCGAAACATTTTCAGAACCCTTTATTTCGAATATTAAATTCAGATTACTCTATGAATTTATAGGAATATTCACTCGATTAGGAAATCGTAAGCGAACATTTAGAGTTACTGAAGAGAGATTTTTTTCTATTAAAACACAAGCAACCATTATTCAATGTAGAACATAACCGCAGACTTCCTTAGAATCAACGACCTAAAAGTATCGGAAAAGTAAATGATAAGAACTGGAAGTATGCTAAGGCCATATGCGATATAAATCTATTAAAAAAACAGTCATTATACTTCAAAATTTAAATATTACTTTTTATTAACATACACGCACGTTCTTAACGAAATGAAGGGTCATACACGGCTATTTTATGATTGTGAATCAACAATAGCGACACCCTTTGCATGATAATTACTTTGAAAATTTCGTAACTCATTTCTACTGTTGATATCCCTAAAAGTATAGTTCGGAATCTTCTCTAAATACAGGCGAATCCGAGTTCTTTAATTTCTTTTCAAAAATATATTCGTCTCTATGTAAGAGAAACTCTGCCTACAAATATAAACTGTTGGGGGCCAGGCTGTCAAACGCTCCTTGAAGGACGACAAAGAAATTTCCTGCTCGTGCGTCTGTTAAATATAAATTGCTGGCAACCTTTCCCCAGTGCCTAAAAGAGAGATCTTTCCGTGACCTACTTCCAGACATCCGAGACGAAGCGTTTTTCGGGCAGAATGTTCCTCTCCTTTCCATGATCCAACTTTCTGCACAACATTCAAATGAAGGAATGTGTGCATAAACAAAGGCAGAAACTAACTGAAATCAAATGAAAAAATTTGCTAAATTGACTAACATTTTTTTTTTTAATTTTGGATTCGACTCTTAATGTTTGATAACCCAGCTAGGATCTATTCGATGGAATTTCCTCATGAAGTACGTGTCGATAAATAGTTTTAATAAATATCAATGTATTCACATCCGAGGAGCAATGGAAAAGCAGTTGGGAATAAGCTGCTCGAAATCATCATTTTTTTAACGTGGTCCGTGAAGTCATTGCTGATTCAGATATTATCCATGCAGAAGGGAGTAATAAATCTTCCATTTCATCTAAAAGGAGTACAAAAATAAGTATTTCGCGCGTTGTAAGAAAGAATATATTTTAAAAATCAATATCCAGTACTTTAATATACTTTTTTAAAATTCACTACAATATGTACAATCTTCTTTGCAGTGGGGTGGGGGGGGGAGAGAAAACCTACTTACAGTAAGAGCTCCCGCCGCAGCAATGAAGAATAAGATTCTATTATCATCGACGGGAGCATACGGACATTGAACTTTATGGGGAAAAAATGAGATCTGAGACTGCCAGTTTATTTTCATCCCCTCTTTTCTTCTAAACAACGGAAGCCTTCTGTTGTCCTGCAACGAAACATAAGGTCCTTGTTTACGATATTGCTTGAATTGGGAGTGGCAATTAATGCCCCTCCCAATTTAAGCAATGTTTTTCTTTCTTCTCCAAAAGTGACAATTTGCAATGGCGTGCCATCCAGTAACGAAAACAGGGCGCCTGTATGGAGCTCTAAACTAATCGTTTTTACAATTACATAAAATATTTAAAAAACCCATTTGTGAGGGATATATTCTCGTACTCAAATTCTCTAAGGCAATGGTGTCAAACTCAAGGGATAAACTCAGGCTAAGTAAACAAGGTTAACTTCAGGTGGGCCGCAAAAAGATCAATATTCATAGAAGCGTAAATTTATTTCGAATAATACATTTTAATAAACATAAATAAAAGAACAAGAAAAATTAAATGTTTACATTCTGACACTTGATATCTCTTCCCTGCTACTATCTTTCCTATTTCGGGAGAAATTTTGATACTTAATTGTACATTATTCTGTACCGATTTTCTAGCAGGGCCGCAAAATTTTTTGTTGTGGGTCACGAGTTTGACTCCCCTTCTCTAAGGATACCGAAGCTGAACCCTTACCACCTTCGATTTAGGAGAATAACTTGAAAGTATTAGCATAGAAACTATTTGAATATCTGAAAAATATATCCAATTCAAAAAGTGTACAGTGATAAGTGGTTAAATATAATTCCTATTTCAGGAATAAATTTTACCAAAACAGGGTCTTTTTGTTTCTTAAATGTTTCCTTTTTATTCATGTTTGAAGCCATTTCTCACATTTTTTTTTTCATTCATAAAATTCTCAGACTCAACCAAATGTCTTTCAGCTAGAACTTTTTCATTTATTTTTAATAAAAAAGGAAATATTCTTTTTAATTGTTTATCTAAGGGATCCCAAAGAAAATATTAGGTATCCGTTGAATTTAAAACAGATTCAGCAGAGTACGTCACAGGTGCAGTGGATATATTTTGAGAGCATGTAGATCTAGCAACAAATGTTTGCACACAAAGAACACGTAGTCACAGTTGAATGGTTTGTCATTATGCTCTAATATTTAGTGTAACTTAATTTATTTTTTATTTAATTTTTGTTCAGATCACCCAGATGGAACTCGGATAGAATCTATACCACTCTAAATACTTGCTTATTTTGTTTGGTAACTGGAAAGGAATGTAGACATAAGTCTCAATAGATTACAGTAACTCTTACTAAAGAGCAACAACGACCTATTTCTAAAAAGTTGCTTATGAAAAAAAAATGATCCAGAAAAAAAAGTTCTAAAATCCACTGTTAGTCTTAATGCACCCCCAAACATGTCCAACTATAAAGCTAATAAATTTTTTTTAAAAAATTCGTTCTGGATGGGTGTTGTGACTCTTTTGAAAGGAAAAAATGCGACGTGAATGAATGCGTGCCAATAAAGTGACGCCTCTTGTGCAGGAAGCAGTACCAGATCGAGGTGGACCAGTTGAATATGCGCCTGGCGGAGGCGGAGGCCAAGCTGAAGTCCGAGGTGGCTCGAATCAAGAAGAAGATGCAGGTCCAGATCACGGAACTTGAGATGTCCCTGGATGTGGCCAACAAACAGAACCTCGACTTGCAGAAGACCATCAAGAAGCAAGCCCTTCAGCTTCAAGTAAGTGTCTTTCTGCTCGCCCAACTTTCTTTCATTGGTCTCTGGTCGGTTTCACTACGATAAGGGAATTTGGGGAAGAACTCCGTGACGCTTGGTTCGTTGCAGAGAAGCGATTCAGTCTCAAACATTACTATTTTAAAAAGGAAACTTGTTTCTTGAGTGCTTATTTAGAATGATAGCTCTAGTGAAAAGAGTCTTCTAAAGAATTTGAAAAACTCTTATTTAAGGTATCCTACTACCCAAAAATTGTGAATTTTGCCAAAAAGACAATTTTTTTGATTTTATTTTATAGGCCCTCTTATTAGCTTTATAAAAATACCAAGTTTTTTTTCCGTTCTCTACAACAAAAACTACAAATGTTTCAGCATTTCCATTATTTTAAGGAGGATGTCAAACTTTAAAACGCGTTTTAATCGAAATGTGTTTTTTTAAATGCTCAAAGGGGACGGCGATTACTCAAAATATTTTGAAAATAATTAACTGAAATTTTTTGTGTATGTTCTGTATAAGAGTAGAAGTGTTTTAATCTTCAGATTTATTACTCACTGCTTTATTACAAAATTTACAATCTCTTATGTTAATATAATCACTGTTTCTTAAGCAATTTCATATAATAACTAAGATAAAGGGCTCTAGTTTTTGTAAAAATTAAAATATCGCTTATCTTGAAGGTCATTTCCAAAATGAATAACACAACAGAATTGAAAAATTGAAAGTTGTTCATAAACCTTTGGTATAGAATAGGCCCCGTGTATGTTATTTTTTGCAAATTTTTTCCCATTTTAGGAATAATAATTTCTTTTTCTCTTCTTAATTTTAGCATATTTTTCTTAAAATATACCAAACAAATCTAAAAACTACAACAAAAAAATCCCCATATCTCCTTTTTTGAAAAAAAAAGTTGTCGCAAGTAGTCGGATACCTTAAGGCATTTGGCTTTAGAGAGTATAATATTTCCTTTTCTTGGAAATGAAGAGAGTTATTATGCAAGGCTTGCTATTTGTAACATATTTTTCACAATGATCTGAAACCACCCGACTGACTTAGATCTGCAAAACTTACCGAAAACAATAACCAATGTTTTCAGAGTTATCAAAATAAATGATGTTGTAATTTCATTATTTGTATTAATCACTATTATTGAAATATTTGTATTGTTAAACTCTTAAATGAAACATTAGGAATTTTGAATCTACGTTTTCACTATGCGGACATTCTAAAATGTATAAAGATTGCGAAATGAATTCAAGGATCTGTTAGGACTGACTGACAACTTATCAACTTTGTCATATAAATTAATTTTTTTTATAAAAGAGTCATTACCCAAGATTACAGGGATTCTCAATAAGTCCTGTTTCTGTGAATAAACATTGTGAATACAACATACAAACCCTCCTGACATTCTTCATTTGAACCTTTGTCCCCTTATATTTATATAATTTCATTTGTTAAAACATCTATAATCACAACAATATATATTATTATAATTAAAAATTAGGACTAACATTGGCTAAAAGAATTTCAGTATGTTTATCAGTATTAGTTACTTGGTCAGACGTAGGAGTACCCAATTTAATGGTATATTCATGGTACAAACACAAAAATGAAACAATCAAATACACATTAGGTTTTCATGAGTTTCCAACTATTTATAACCGTTTACGTCTTTTGAGTTATGACTTCCATTTCGGAATATTAAAAAAAAAATGTTTTTTCCGCAGGAGTTGCAGTCCCACTACGACGAGGTGACCCGCCAGTTGCAGCAGGCAGTGGATCAGTTGGGAGTAGCCCAGAGGAGATGCCAGACCTTGCAGATGGAATTGGACGAGATGAGAACAACTCTCGAACAGGTAGGTGGCCCAACTCATATTTTTATCATTTCATCATGTTTTAGTTTAATTTTTGCAGGATAGGTGACTGATATTTCAACCTAAGGGAGTAATCTTGTACAGAACAAGCTTAGTTTAGAAATCTATTAAAGACTTCCTTCCCCTCTTAATGGCGTTTTGAACGCCATATGATCAAAACCCCTAAATGTCAATTCTTTAAGCTTGGTCTTCCCAAGATTAAAAAAAATTCTCTCGAAAATTCTCTGTTTTGAGATGGAGGAGAATGTATTATTAAACTATCTCTTTTTATACGATTTAAGCTTCAAAAACTGAAGCTAAAATCACAACTGAATCATGACTGTATTTATTAAAATATTCTCAACTGTAAATGCCTCTTCATTTTTACGCACATGACAATTGCTGCAGTTCCGGAATCTTCAAAACTGTAGTAGGATTCCTCTCGCCCGAAGCATATGAAAATTTGTAAAGTGTTGTTTAAGATGTGAACCCCATAAAATATCAGTTGCTGATATACATCTAAAAAAATATTTCATGTTTTCTTTTGTGGGTGGTTTGAAATTGCTACAAAAAGGCAAACTAAATGTTGCACACAAATCCTTCAAGATTAATCTGAAAGCAGTTTAAGCGCATATTCTATAATATCACAAAGAATGTTTTAGTATATGTTCAACTTTAACACAAAAACTAATACGAACAAGTGTGAACTATATTCATTTTATTGTGTTAGAATGACTTGCTAAAAATTTGAACAACGCAATAGATGCTGCTGCGGTGAAGAAACAATAAAAAATCATACCATAAGGTAATTTTTTAGAATTACGGTATAATGCTTTAAGTACTGACTCTTTTAGCGTAAAACTATATTATCTTTATCACAATTTTGAAATTTATGGAGAGCGCTCATCGAAAACCTCATAACTTGAAGAACACCACCTTAACTCATTAATTTATCACATGCAATATTTTACGATCAAATGTAAAACATTGGAAAAAGTTACTTTATTTTCTGTTGTTGAAATTTTCATGGATTCTACTCTCAATTTAATTGAATATAATGTAACTCTCCTTGAAAGATCTGTTTCTAATCTCGTTTACAGATTGTTCTTTTGGTGTTTGTCAAAAAAAATCACCAACCACGGTTTCAGACAGACGTAAACCAATAATAATCAACATGGAATACATATTAATAACAATATTAAGATGTTTAATGCATCCTCAAATCACAATTCAGTACTTTGAAGTTGCGTTGTAATATCATAAGACTCGTCGGCTTAAGTAGCATCTCCATTTCAGGCCCTGCGTGGCAAGCGCCAAGCGGAACAGATGTACGAGGAGGCTCACGCCAAAGTGAACGAGCTAACCACCATCAATGTCAACTTGTCCGCCGCCAAGAACAAGCTCGAGAGCGATTTCACCACCCTCCAGTCCGACTACGAAGAAGTCTCAAAGGAACTCAGGGTGAGTTCATTTTTTTCTGTTCTTGCTCTCTTGGTTTCACTGATGACTTCCCAGATTTGGGAGAAAGCTTATTTTGGTAAGTAATGCCCTAGGAGTCAGACGAATAAAAAGCGAAAGTCCAAACATCTGAGTACTGAAGACCATCATGATTACAAACTAAAAAGCATGGTAACGAAATTAATATAATAAAATTCGTAATTTTTTCAAGAAAAATTATTACAGAATTTACATAATCAATAAACAGAATGTAAATAGGAAAATGATCGATAGAAATTAATTATTATAGTTAAAAGAATAAATTTTTTAACGAAAGTTCAATTCATTTGGCATGTTTGTTTCGAAATTCTTATTCTGAATAAAATTACTACAAATAACCCTCTTAAGATCCTTCCCACACAGCCACTAGTTTCTATTTCAAAAATCGAATTGAAATATTAAACTATAATTTTGAATTCCATGTGCTAACCATTTCTTTAAATTTCATTTCAGTAATAATTAAGTGATTTCTTACCCTTTTGTTTTGGAATAAGATAAACATTGATCGTTCCATTTTTTCTGACCGTTTCCTCTTTACCAGATCGTGGACGAACGCTTCAACAGGACAGTGATCGAGTTGAAGACGGTCAAGGACCAATTGACCGAAGAACAGGAACGACTCGTCAAAATCGAATCCATCAAGAAGTCTCTCGAACTGGAAGTGCACAACCTCCAGGTCAGGATCGAAGAAGTGGAGGCCAATGCCCTCGCTGGAGGACGAAGGGTCATCAGCAAGCTGGAAGCCAGGGTGAGTGTTCTTCAACTCACAGGACGCTCCATCGAACAATGCCGGTCTTCTGCCATAGAAACATTTGGCTTGCAGAAAGCCTCCTCGAATTGAACACGATTGTTGAAATGATTGGATGCAGAATTTGCCAGATTTAGTTATTTTATTTCAGAAGAAATTTATCAAAAATAACTTAATGCCATTTTTCCAAATCTTAATCTTTTGTAGAATATATTGTAATTAAAGCTAATTATATTCCAAAGATTGTGGTGCAGTTTCTAATTTTCCTTCAATAGACATTTAAAAAAACATTTATTCAATCGACGTAGGCTCATTAACAATACACTTGCCGTCGTTAGCTGCCCTATGCTTTTTTAATTCTTACCTGTAACGTCATTATAATTCTTTTGAATTCAAATATTCCTAGATATGATTTGTGTTTCATCATAACATAGTATCACACATTAGTATTTCAAAAGGGATTTTAAAATTCTATCTTTGCTATGATGAGGAATACAAGAACTTTCTCGCTAACACCACTGATTCCCTTTTCTTCCCGACAGATCAAAGACGTGGAAATCGAAATGGAAGAGGAGAAACGTCGCCATTCAGAGACCCAAAAGAGTATGCGCAAGAAGGAGAACCGCTTGAGGGAGCTTCTGTTGCAGACGGAGGATGACCACAAGACCATCACCATGCTCAGCGATGCCGTCGAGAAGCTCAACGAAAAGGTCAAGATGTATAAGAGGCAGTTGGATGAGACGGTGAGAAGCTCCTCTAGCCAGTCTTTTACCATCAATGTTTAATACCAATATACGTCAGATGCTACGTCGTGAGCATCTAACGTATAATAGTGTAATACGTGCAACCAAGAAATATCACCCTGTTCTGGTTGAATGCACAATCCTTCTGCTGTATACAGCAATATATTCACACATTAATACCACAGGCCTGCAAAATTAAACTTTTTGAAAATACAAAAGTTTTCGATGCTTTTTTATGTAATTTGGTGGGCTGATTTAAAAAAGGGGCTTCCAATCTTTTCCATCACGTCAGGATTTTTTATAAACTTGATACAGTTATTTTTGCTGAAATCTTATTTGAAAAAGGATTCTCTCGAGCAATTAAGTATGTATTATCTAGCAACAGTAGTTTTTATCCTGTTAAATCTATGTAAATATCGATTCTTGATGAGGCAAATTGATATTTCAGTAAATGGATGAAACCCTCTGTCGCCACTTCAACAGAGTTGCTTTTGGGTGAGAGAAAAACAAGGTTTCTCCTTGGACTTTAAACTTTTTATATTTAATTATGGTACAGAGTTTCTAGAATTACTACATTCTATTTTCATTAGGCTTCATTAAGGTAGTTTATATAAACTAAACGATTGAACAAGAGGAGCAAATGTTATGCCTGTGAACATGAAAGTTTGAAACAAATTTTAAACTCGCATGAAATATTTACTTGAATGCGTACTCCTTTGAAACTTCTTTTGATGTGTAACATCTTTCCTCTCGATTGCTGGAGATTTGTGGGAGTGATTTCGTGAAAAGGGACGAAAATGTGTAACAGGAAGTTGGGGAAGCGCGTGCTATTTAATTTGACCAATCAGCGCGCTTGGTGGCGTCTCTTCAATACCCTCCAGTGAAGCTCTGTTTTTTCTCCTACATTCGGGCGGGACTCCCCCCCCCCTGCGGTCTAGGCCTTTGGATCTTTGTTTTTGTTTTGTTTTCTCACTTTAGGATCAGAGAAGAAGCTAAGTTCTTTGGTTGCGTGGCAGGAGCGGACACATAACATTTCATGGGTTGGGTATTGTTATTCAAGATATTGGGGACATATGCGCGGCAGAATGGCTTATTTGAAAATGAACAAACAGTGATTTCGGTGGTCGTATACATTTTTCCGAATCAAATGGTTCAAAAAAATTAAAGATTTCCTACATTTTTTACTTTTACCATATACCGAAGGTGGGGTTTTGCTCTTTTAAAAAAAACTATCCCTCGCTTTCCATGATTTTGAGTGGTGATTTTAAAGTTAACTTCAGTTTGCTAGAAGCCGAGCTACTCATGGCTTTTTTGAAAGATGAACTCAAGCTCGAAATGAACACAAATCGAAATGTTTCGACAACTAACAGTGGTATTGTTATTGACGCTATTTTTCACAACAATTTTTAAATACTTTGAAATTACAAGTATATATGTCATATTTTAGTTATCATAAGTTATCATTACCGATCTTCCCTAAATTGAACAAGAATAATTATTTTTGATAAAAAATAAACTGTTTTACTCCTAGTGTTAATAAAATAAAATTTTCATTAAAGATATAATTATTCCATAGAAAATTATTTCCAATCCCACTCGATTCATTTTTTTCAGGATTTAAGTTGCTATTAAGAATTTACCACGATAACATGTCAGATGTTACACATCGTATGCGACTACTGTAAGGTTCGTTTTTTAAGTACTTTTATATTCACACAATCTCGTGCTGACATCCAACAGTAGAATTTTTGCCCCATCTTCTTTGATATTTGGGCTCCCATATCTTTGATGTCTTGGGGAAGCCTTTCCCCCTGTTCTTCGCTAACTTATCCCAAATTTGTGGGGGGGGGAGTCTACAGGAGAGTGTAGGAAATGTATTTTCACCCAACCAACTCAAACTTCTGTTTCCTTTGCAAGTCTCAAATTCTTTATCCTTCATATGCTCGCAAATATCTAGACTTACAAAGATCCCCTCTTTCTCTACTCGACTTCGGATAAACGCGAAAACTTTTTGTAAAGGCATTTGAAACAATCACCATCTTCTGGAATAGCCTTCTGGAATAGCCTTGGCTTCATTGCACCTAATTTCATGTGCAGAAAGGGTGGTAACCAATACATTGTGTCTAAGCTGTTCCGAATCACATTCTTGGTACTTGGCTTAAGATTTTGTTTTCGGCCATTCTGTTTTGCCCCAGTGTTGAGTATTAACGCGGCTGATAAATGAAGTATGGAAACTTTGCATATTTGTCTTTTTTACCAAAGAGCATGAAGTAACTTTCAAATGGTCAACCCGTGGTCGAAATATTTTATTTTGTTAAGAACAAAGACAGGTTTTCATAGTGTTCTTTTAAATGCACCAAATGTTCAACTGGTACAGGTGCATACTAGCTTCCGTGACGAAGAATAACAGCCTTAAGGCTCCCGTTCGTTGAATCTATAAACTACCTCCATTTGTTTTTATTATAGGTGATATTAAATTTGCTCATCAATCTGGGAACATCTGAGCACTAGACCAGGTTCTCGCTTTTCTCAACGTATACTCTACAAATTCTTTTTCGTGATTCTTGTACCAATAAAAAGTTTTTTTCTTTCAATCTGGAGCCCAAAGATTCAACTGCCTCTTTCGAAAGGCCCAGATTTCCAGTCAGACCATTCAGATCAACCAGATGGAAGGACTAAGGTGAATCGGCTCCTGAGAGCTTATATTCGGTATCGAAGCCTTGAACTAGTGGCGTAATTATTGGAAAAAAGAGATTGCGCTGGATTTGTGTGTCACAGAGTGGTATTCTGTATGTTTCACTAGGGTAGAATGAAAGTCAGCCACACGGAGGGAAGAAATTGAACGCTGAAAAAAAATTGGTAAATACTCAAAAAAATACAACTAAAATTGGATTTTTTTTTTTTTTTTAAAAAAAAGTTAGATAATAGAAAATTTTCATCATTATTTCTGAAATTAGCATGAAAAATACTTAAAAATGAGCCCTTGTACTTTTTTCATCGCAGGCCTATGTGTTTAAAATGAAGAAGATATCTTAAATAAAACATCGCATTCTCTATGCATGTTACCCATCGGGTCACCTAAAGGGCCAATAATTAAACAGTT
Source organism: Trichonephila clavata (assembly GCA_019973975.1). Taxonomy (NCBI): domain Eukaryota; kingdom Metazoa; phylum Arthropoda; class Arachnida; order Araneae; family Nephilidae; genus Trichonephila; species Trichonephila clavata. Next base: position 9,765 of record BMAO01025111.1, on the reverse strand, counting down.
GTACTCCTTTTATAGTTGCGATTGACAAAAGAGGACACCGCTACAATCAAATAGGGTGGAAACGAAATTCGAATCTGACTGGTGCAAAAGTAACCTATGTTTGAGATCTATATATGTATATGAGTACAAGTGTAATCATTTATCATACATATGGAATTGCTATAAATCTAATTTAAAGTAAAACAATAAATAAAAATGTAACCAAACAGTATAGATCAAAATAAACTGTCCACAGATGTATAATAGCAAGTTCTTAGTCTTAAAAACTAAGATTGTAGGGTTAAACATAGTTTTAAGGCCAGAAATCCTCTCCCTAGTATAACTGGGCTGAAAGAGAGAAAATAAATTGCAATAATAAGTTTCTAAAAATACTCTAAGATTATACTTATATATGTATGTATATTTATTTCAGTAACGTGATAGCTTGATGGCAAAAACTGCTCGTTGCAAAACTTTGCACAGAGATTTTTTTTCAATAAATTCGTTGCTCTGCTAAAAGCAGCAGGGAGATTATATTTTTTAATTAAGTTAGTGTTCAAATTATATATATATTTTTTTTTGTAAAAACAACTGAAGATTTTTAATTTTGCTTGCTTGGCAACATTGTCATATTCAATACCCATCCATTTCACTCTTTTCCTTTACAGGAAGGAATTTCTCAGCAGAATTTGAGCCGCGTCCGAAGATTCCAGCGAGAACTCGAGGCCGCAGAGGACAGGGCTGAAGCCGCCGAAAGCAACCTATCCATGATCAGGGCCAAGCACAGGTCCTGGGTCACAACCAATCAGGTCCCAGGAGGCGTGCGACAAGTATTCGTCACAGAAGAAACAACTACCAGCAATTATTAATCCAAACGCTTACATCACAAATGACTCTATCTCTGCTCAAAGATTCCAACAACAGTTTTTAGATTTGTGCAAAATTGAAACAGGGTGGATGAGAAATCAACTTTCCATTTTGAAAAAAAAAAAAAAACGATTTCAGAATTTTCATATACTTATTGGTATTTTTTTACACACTTTTCTTAATATCGAAATAAAAATGTCTGTCACAAGAATTATTTTGCTGTCTTTGTTTTCGTATAGCACAATTGTTCTCCTCCTTTTTTATTAAAGTAATTTTGTTTCTTCGATGTTTACCAGAATGTTTTTTAAACACACCCATGGTTAAATATTGTAAAACTTATTATTACATTTATCTAATAAGAATTGGAAAGTAAAGGATTGCCTTTTCTCAACCACTCTGTGTAATTCACTCCAAACAGTTAAGAAAAAATTCAATGAGGTAATAGACATTTCTAATATGTAAAATAAAGCACATGGTTGTTGAATCTTTGAGCCTCAAAGTGCCTGAAACATATGTAACAGCTTATATAAGAGAATAAATATTGATATAAAATTATATTCAAGTGAATCCTTCAAACCGCGTTCTTGTTCATAGGTCGGTGATCGAAACAGCACATCATGCTTTCTATCCCAAAACATAGGACTCTATTTGAGAGACGCATTCCACATTTCGTTTCCTTCTTCAACACGTTGCAGCGTTTATTAATATTCAGCAAAATGTGACCGATCTCTCAAACACATCTTTCTCTAAATATTCCTTCTTTCTTCTCTAATTATTATTTCTAAACAGGAAACAGAAAGGTCATAAAATAGGTTAAAATATTGCAATTTAGATTACCATTTAATGATCCAGTTCGGTTTGCAGGAACAAAATGGGGATTCTGCGTCCCTATTCTGAGCATTCGAACTTGCTAACTTTTTGCGTGACATGCCTTTGATAATTTGATGCCAATACTTTATTGTTGTATGTATTGTCATTTTTGTACTTCGTGTTTGTTCCCTTGTTACAACTTCAGTCGTTACGCATAGGAATCGGGCGATAGCATCAAATGAAAGAATAGTTTTTTATTTTAAAAACTCCTGTTTTCCGATACATTGTTACGAGAGATAAGCTTGAGCTGCTTTGGCAAAATGCTACTTTGAAGTTTTACAATTTTTAATTAGTCGTTATATAAGATTTTGCATTGTAATTCAAACCATTTCAATCATTCCTTTGAACTCCTTCGTCAAGGATACAAGAATACAAGCAACAACCAGTGTCTCCAAATTGACTCATAATTTCCCTAAATCCATTTGAAATTCCTTCTAAATTTTCACATTCTTCTTAAATATGGATATAGCTTCCCGTTAAGAGTTTTCCTACTCTGAAAAACATTTAAATAATAATTATTATACAAAATTCTTATATTTTGTTCATAAACTCATTTATTGGATAAAGCAAAGATAGTATAATGATTTAAAATTTAAAGTTATCTAAATTTTACAAAAGCATTTCATAACAATTTATATTTTTTAACAAAAGTTTCAATACTGATGAAAAATTTAGTCTGATTTCGTGGAATTTCTCAGTAGAAAATGGAAATTCCCCAACTTTAGGGAAATGTTTCTTCAATTTAGAGACATTGGTTTTTTGACCAATTAAGTAGAAGAGCAACAAATTTCTTCGAAGCTTTGCTTTGCGCAAAAGGAACAAAAGGCGTTGTTTTGTCGAAGAGTACTTATTTTTCGTAATTCATAAAAATGCTTTTACTCTTTCTTTTTGTTTTGTAATTCTTTAAATCTAAATAAAGATATTTATCTGACTTTTTGGCTGTTTGAGAATTCTACAATGTGATTTTCACTTTGAAAAAACATCTTGCACAAACATTTTTGTAGTCCTTCTTTTCTAGTTTCTTCCGCCGGCTTTTCAGTTTTCCCTCATGTGTCTTGATCACTTTGACAAAATTTACATCTTATACAGAAAAACCTTGATCGTCAAATTTGATCCCCAATCATCTGAAATTTTCAGATTTCTCATTTATAAAGCTACTAAATTTTATTTGCGTAATGTTTCCTTAATATTCTAAATATTTTCAAAAATCTTTATTTATGCTTCTTTTAAAAATAAATCATTTAAGATTTTCTACACACAGAAAATCGATCTCGAATTTTTGCTGGATCAGCTTAGAGTTATTTTAGCTAGTTTGTTAGTTTTTAAAACCAATTCAAATAAAATACGAATAAGTACGAATAATAACAAAAAAAAAGAACTGATTATTGATTTGAACTTCTATTTATTTATACCAGAGCTTTATTAATATTTACATCTCAGTTTATGGGTTTTTTTAAAATGCCATTTTTCCCTAAGTATAATGCTCCATATGATCTAAAATTTCCAAAAACACACACAAAAAGCTATACGTAAAATTTTATTCGAACAATTAAAAACACGTAATAACTTACACACTTTAACCAATGTAAATTTTTGACAACATTTTGTGAGTATTATGTTCATATAAACGCACATTTTATGTAAAAATTGTTTCAATTTCTTTTGAAGCAAATAAAAAAAGATCCTGCACATAATTTTGCTCCACCACAATTCCTTATTCATGCATCTCAACATTGGAACGTAACAACTAGAGGGAAACGTAACGAATTCAACTCTTGATCATTTTAGTTTGATGAAATGTTTTGTCTTGGCAATGTTTTTAAAGAACAACAAGAAAAGAAAAACTCTCTATTTAATTTAAGCTTTCTAGGCATCACAAAACCGTGTGGGGGGGGGGAGACTTTCAGGTCATAGAAAAAGGGATTTATAAATCCCTCTTTTTCTCTCTCAAGAGAAAGACTTTTCAACCTCACAAAATCTCATCCTTCTCCCTTATGAAATATGACATCGCTTTTAAATGTCAAAAATTTTATTTTATTTTTGTGTTCGACCTGCAAACTCTCCTGTTGCATTCAAGAGCGACCTTTTGCTCGAGTCGTAGAAGGACCCAAATGCTCTCTATTAATAACTGCACTCACAGACAACAAAGCATCCTAAAACCTGTAAAAATTCAGTTCCAAAATGCTGAGGGGAGTTTGGATCCGGGCCAGAGAGCTGCTTTACTCCACCTACTTTTCTCGGTCCACTGAATGCAGGGGATTCAGAGATTGGCTGTGTTAGTTTTGTTTCACAATTAGTACGGAATTGATACACCATGCACATAAATAGAGAAAGAGAGGGAAAAGAAAAGCTTTTCTCAAACATGCGCCAATTTTAATTTTGCACACACAAGCCTCTTCTCGCCATCTTTTTTAATTGAACGGGAGAGGAGACATTACTCCACTTCGTATCGTTCATCTTTTATGTGGCATTTTTGAACCCATGGAAGTGATCTAGACTTCGCCTAGACCAGGGGTTCGGCTAACTTTCCAAAAAGAAAAGAAGTTGTCGCTGAAGCATTGCAGTGAATTATTGGGGAATCATTTATAAGCATGCGCAGGCGCACCCGAGGAGGGTGGGTCTCTCTTCTAGTGGCGGTTGTGATCGAGACTGCTAGGCTCAAATGAATATTTTTTTAAAAAATTATACAAAATATTCCCTTGGCAAATCGAAAATTTTCAGTGATGTATCTTGTACTGTGTTGACGAGAACTTCTATAATTTTGATTTTCGCTCTTGGAGTATTTATGACAAAGGCATTTATCGGATTCTCAAACTTTGAAAAAAAGCATGGCTTGGTTTTTACTGTTGAAAGAGGGTTTTTTTTACATCTTTCCAATTTGTTATATATAATTCATTCGTTCTATAAATTTACTCCTTTATTTAGTTTCCCTACATGATAATAATGTTTTGTATTTATCATGTCTTGTAAATATCTCATTCAGATTTCGAATAAACTACCATTCGTGTTTATAAGCGAGTAAAATGATGTTTTCCGTATAAGAAGCAAATAAAAATTTGTCACTGAAAGATTACGAACGTGACCTAAGGAAACAAGTTCTCATGTATATTAATCAAAATAAAAATATATTAAGATTCAACTTGTGGTGCACTAAAGTGGTAGGCATTATTTCCATTATTAATTTGTGGATGCCGTTGCCGTGATGGAGTAGGCTTTGTTGATTTAGGTGCGTATTTATTTGATGTATATTTAACTTTAACAGCGACACACAACACAGAAAAAGAGACGATGGACAAAAATTTAACGTAACATTATGCATACAAGTAGCGACCGGCAATTACAAATGCAAAGAGCTGGCGGAGCAACATGGCGAAGACAAGAAGCTGACGAATTTTCCCTGAAAACGGAGCTTTTATATGAAGCAGCAACCGGAAATCCTCAAATTCATATGACTTTCGTGGATGGACCTTGTGATTGGATGTATAGTTACATAATAATAATAATAATTAATTAAATCCATGTTATTCAGGGAAAACAAAATTTAATAAACAATACATTTCATTAAACTAATTATTCTTTTCTTTGCAAGCTTTGTAAGAAAAAGTAAACACAATAAATTATTCCTTCGTTTATAATTACCTTTTCTCTTTCATACACGCACACAAAAAAATAAACATAAAAAAATATGGAAGGTATTGCAAATTTAAAACTGCGGTAAACTTTCTTCCAAAAAGTGGGATTCCCCTTAGTGTCATTTTAACAATCTTTTTTTTATTAAACTTTAAACATGTCCTCAACTTTTTTGGAGGTTTAAGTGTCCATTTCATGAGTGCTCAGAGTTCATGAATGCCAATAAATCCGCTTGGCGGAAAATCACTTTAAGCAATGGTGGTATTTTTAACCAATAAATTTGAATTTTCTGCTTTAGGAATTAATTTTCTTATTTTCTCAGATTCTCAACAAACTTTGTTAAAGGAAAACAATCTAACACACAAGTAAGTCTCTGGAACCACACAAATGGGAACAGGTTAATATTTTCAATAGATAATTAAAAGTAAAGAGATTTAGTGAAGAAAAATTATATTTTAATGATACTCAGAGACTTAATAGAGCCACAAACGTCTGTGCAAAGAGCCTCATGCGGCTCGTGAGTCGCCGTCTGTCGACCCCTGATTAGAATAATTCACAGCAGAAACAGAGTGTAAGGAAAAAAACAGACTTTGTGTGAAAATATCATATCGTAAGGTAGAAGAGGGTTTTATCAGATAAATTATTTAAAAAGTATACTTTTTGTAATTTTTAATTAAATATACAAAACATGGGGGGAGGGGGGGACAAGCCTCGCTGACAGATCATGATGTTACATAATTGTATACATCATGGGTTTTATTTAATTATCAAGGAATCGTTCGTAAAATATTGATTTTTTACAGAAAATTTTGTTTGAAGTTCGGCTTTGAATCACCAGAGCACTTTTTTTGCACAAGAGTTTGTTAAAAAAGAAAAGATTTTTTAAGAAGCACTGAGGGAGGTATTCCCTGTTCACCTGACGGCGAACCAAACCCCATTGTACAAATTATGCAACTGTTCATTGCTGAAATTGTAAAAGTGTAATTTACATGCATTAGGTAGTTCTATTTTTTTCCATGTATTCTATGCAAGAAAAATAAATTTCAAGTCTTCATCTCCACATTTTAATTTGTAACTATACCTTATGTATAAATAAATTTATTACAACATCACGAAAAACTTTTTTTGCATAGAAAAAGAAAGTCAGAGGCACGACGAGGTTGGCAATTGAGTTGCCACTCTACTTAATGACTTAACTGAACTTCAACATAATTAATGGATGAATGTGTCAAATTTTGCACGAAACATTTCAGCCGCCAAAAAGCTGTGTTATTTAAAAAAATTGCTTCAATTTAATAAAACATTAAAAGCCAATTTTTCAATGGCACAACGTACTTTTTGAATTAATTGGTGAAAGCAGGAGTTAATCATAAAAGAAATATGAAAAAATGATAAATTGTAATGTTTATGTATATTGGTAGGTAAAACAATTGCCGCATTTCTAGCTGATAAATAAAATTTCTCATTTTTACCAAATATATTATATCCATATATTTGGTACCCATATATTTCTATATTACCAAATATAATCTTTACTAAGATTCTAATGAAATTTCTCTAGAACTAATAGACTCTTAATAATGAAGCCTTAAAAAAAACCCTTCTAGCAATTATAAATCTACTAAATTTTCACACAATACTGTTTCTAATTAGTCACAAATAAATCTGCTAAAATTACTAGGTCAAAATCTCCTTGTATTCATAATATTTTGGTACAAAAAAAATTCTATTACATTTTTAATTTGTTAACATAACGTGAATAACATTTTAAACCAAGAAATATAATGCAAAATGTTTTAAGGATTTATAACATCATTAACAATATTTACCATGCTAGGTATAATTGATGTCATTTTTGATAAATAATTTATAGAATACATACGTTAATAATACTTATAGAATTTGCACATTTTTTAGAAATAATAAGATATCCTCCTTCCTAAAAATAGCAGTAAAAATAGAAAAGCAAAAATGTGACCTATCACAAATAAATTCAGCGTTTAAACAGAAATTGCAAGTAAGGTAAATGTGACTGAAAAACAGAGATCACAACAAAAGGGGGGGGACATGCACTTTTTATTAAAAAAATCAGCAAAAAAAGAGAAAAAGAAAAGAAAGGTTGAGAAAGAAACGGATATATTCATAATTTTACAGTTCTAAAATAATTTACCTCTCAATGGTTATTACTTTAATAATTTTACAATTTTATCCATTACTGCTTTGTATGACTTAATAATTCTAGAAAAACTAAATTATCTTATTCATGTAATGTATAACTAACGTGTATAGTTAATTTATTTCAAAAAATAAATTGGTTTACCAAAAAGTAGATTCAAAAAGCACACAGTAGTTATAAATAACTAAAAATATTAAAAATATCTTTTTAATCATATCTTTTCATTAAATATAAATTCAGCTATACATAAAACTGTTTCTACCCCTGCCCACGAACTTCTCGTGTGACGAAAACCCATTGGATGTCATGACGCTCTTCACTTCCATTCGAGACAACAGCTTTGGATCATTCAATCTGTATCGTGTCATCCTTACCTCTCTGGCGCCTTGCCCAAGGGCACTGGCCGCTTATTCAATCTTTTTGTTCACTAATATTTACATATGGATTTCTTTCCCTCCAAAAGGCTAAAATTTAAAGCAAAAGTTTAAGCTAATGAAAGAATGCTTCGCTGGAATCTGAGGACAAGAGAAGGTGAATGGAGAAGAGTGAAGTATTTTTATTCCCGCTTGCTTCAGCGATAAACTTATCGCAAAGCGAGACAGAGCAGAAATCCGGAACAACCCACGCCGCCAGCTACTTTGGAACATTCTGAACATGCTACTTTGTTCCATGCTAAGACTTCTTCGCAGTTCTTTGATTTGGATGTCTGCTCTGGGGGTGTTCGGGTACAATAGCTTCTTGGCTCAGTGCTCAATGAAATCCTGTGGTGTTTTTGTCAATACTGTTTAAACATATAAATTCTGCTACCTTGTTTTCACGAATGTGGAAGTGTTTTTCACATTATTATTTTTATATGCCGAAAATATTCTAATTGCTCGTTAGCCAACAAGGACGAAAAGAAACGACTCATAAAGTACTTCTCCATTTCATTTATACATACCTTCTTTCCATCAAAAAAGGAATTTAATTTTACCAATCTCTACTTTTATCACCCTCTTCATTTGTTCACGATTCAGAACTATGACATTCTTTGACATCCATCTCGTCTATGTGTAGTCCCACTAATTCAGGGCCGTTTTTAACCTCTCCGGTGCCCTAGGCACTTCAATAGTTACGCCTTTCTATTTCCAGAGCTCCCCCTTCCTCCTTAAGTTCTTACTTTTCCTGTTTTGTTTCAGGAGGGATTTTCCTTGTACTCCCTTACTCTTTTCCCTTTCTTTGATTTTTCTGTTAGGGTAGGCTTTTCACTATCGACCACCAGTGGATCCTCCCCCCCCCGGGTCCGACTAAGAATCGTAAGGAAGGAATAGTGGTATGGTCTGACCCCTCTTGCCATTTCTTACTTTACGGCATCACGGACCAACAACCCTTTTGTAAATTAGTACAGTAAATTAATGAAATCGTTTGCAATTACTGTATAGAGTATACATTATTGTATGAACTTTTTTCACCTTATATATAATAATTATCATCTTTTTCATCGCCTATCGTTTTACTTTTCGACACCCTAATTCTTTGTTGAGTCCCATTCATTGTCATTGAACAAATATTTTTTCGATCATTGCTGAATCCTTTATGACATCATTGTAATATCCTTTTGAATGCCTGGCAACTTCAAACTGTTTTCATTTTCCACTCATTTCAGTCTTTACTCTCTTGAGGACAGAAATGCTTCTCTCCCGATTCGCTAGGTAGCAGTACGTTCGCTGTCATTTAAATATTTTTTCTTCCTCCAACTGTTTGCGACCTATGCACGCGCTTAGAGGAAAAGCCACCCTGCTCTAACTGAATTAAAATTCATTCAAACAGATTTTTTTCAATTCCTGCTATTAGTTTACTCTCTCCCTATACACATTTATTTAACTATATATATATATAACATATCTTGTTAAAATTTTCAGCCGTAAACAAATATTTTCCAATCATACATTCAAGTTCAAATTTTTTTTTAAAAACTTGTAATGGATGACACTTGATGTTAATACAGTTTTTTCAAATATTAATTCAGTAATTAAATTTTTTTTAAATTTAGTTTTGTTCCGCGTTATTTCTTTCCAAGTTACAACTGGATGTAACAGAAGCACCAGTACATTTTTCTAACGAAGTAGGAATTGACTTTAAAAATATTTTTTACTTGTTTTCGTTTTATTTATAAAAAAGTAATGTTAGTACTCTTCGAATGGTTTTGGAGTGGAATCCCAATTTTTAATGTCAGACAGAAACTGAGCGTTTCCTCATACGAT
>BMAO01025110.1:0-25184 GCA_019973975.1 Trichonephila clavata | reverse complement strand
ATAAGTATTTTTAATGAAATATTTGACACCAGATGAAATTGCAGAGCTGATGAATTGCGATGATTCTGATTTGAGTTCAATTAGAGGGGTGAGAAGTTTGGACCTTAAAACTGTGCAACTGCAAGGTTTTTCTATGCTTTATATCTGCTAGAAATGGTTTCAAGGCATTTCACGAATAAAAAATAATGTTATTGTAATAATACTACTAATATGTACCTAAAATACCAACAAAACTTAATTTTCTTGTTCAATTTATGAATTGTATGTATTGTGTGATTAAAGACTAAGATTAAATTAATTACTTAAATCTTGCTTAATACTGAAAAAAATTTGATTGCAGTATCTTGTTCCTGATGAATCACATGTGATACCCCCCCCCCACCACACCACCAGCTTCTATAATTTAAAAAAAAAACTTGCCTTTTTCTACATCAGAGTGATCAAAACAACTATTTAAGTACCTCTTACAAAATATCATTTTATTTTTGTCTCGAGTTTGAGGAGGTTAAGCAAATCCTAAAGGGTACATACATTGTTTGATATGAGAACCTCTTTCTGTAAGGAAACCAAGATTTATGCTTAAAAAAATGCTTTTTAAAGTTAAGTGAAATGAGTTAGGGAGAGAGAAAAAGAGAAGACAGAGAGCGAGCGCGAGCATTGGACGTATTGCTGATGGATTAAATAAGAGTTTACATTTGAATCGTTAACGTGTCCAGAAAAATGAATTCTGAACCTCGTGGTGCGACTTCAAAGAATATAGCTTTGGTGATAATTTTTTTTCATTCCAATATTTAGAGTATGATAAAACTGACTTTCTTCTCATTTGCTTCATTTAAAGTTAATAGTAATTGTGCAAGGTGAAACAAAATTGTTTTTCATGTGATGGTTCTTCCTTCTATAAACCCACCCACCAACATGAACGGGAGTCGCTCCAAATGTTCTGTATTATATTAACTAGATTATCCAATTAATTAGATAATAACAATTTATGCACATGCAGTTATTTCACTTTTCGTTTTAGAAGTTGAAATACGTTTTCAGCATTATAACGCCTTGACAAACTAGTGAAACATTTAAAAGAAGACAATGAATATTTCATAAACTATAAATATATTTCGCAATTCTTTCCATGGTGTAGAAACTTAGATGAGCTGAGAATAAGGTAAAAAATAAATCAAGCTTTAGAAGATACTGATGACACGATGTCCATTTAAATCTGTAACTTCTATACACAAACAGATGATGACCAATAAAGGGATATCATATAAAAAATCTTATTCATGAAACTATCAGGGAAAGTGTGAGCTTTTACAACCAAAATTTATTTTTAAAAATTCCGAAGCGTTGAGCGAAAATCTTTGCAATAAATCACAGTACAAAATTCTGAACTAGAAAAAGAATTGTTCATTTTGTTTGAATTAAGTCAGTGTTTTTCAATCTTTCCATTTTTGCAACCCAATATTCAATCATTATTTTCATCGCCTCCCCCATACAATAACAATATGTTGAATTCAATAATAATATACTCTGACGCTAAAGCTACACACAATAAGACTTTAACTTCTTAAGTGCCACTGGCGTATATAAAAGTCTAGCGCTCTGCCAGTGCTTTTATTGCCCCGGACGTATAAATACGTCTTCCCGAAGTAAGATCTTTACTGTGCAGTGCTATGCATAAAACTATTTCTAAAGCTTTGGAGTGCAACAAAAGAACCTTTACAGGGCTTGCGACAGATTTACTTATCAGAGTTACTTACAGATCTGTATTCAGAGAATTTGTTTATTTATTCCTTTTCTACCCCCCTCCCCCCATACACCTCATGCATTCGCCTACATGTTAAAAACGATGGGATTGGGGAGCGAATTGCGTAAATTTTAATTGGCATTTAATGGATTAATTATAAACCGTACATATTATCAAGATAAGTGTTAGTTTTTGTATATAATTTTGTATATGTGACAAGACCTTGGGTGAGTGAGTTAATATTAACGTCCCACTGTTCAGCTACACGAGGGCTTTTGACCTTGGAGTCACCGGTAATTATTAAACTTGTTCTTAACTTAGAAGTTAACTTAGTTCTCTTAAATTAAATATAAAATATGTACATTGCGCAGTACTGATATATTTATCAATGTAAATGTGTATTTCATTTTTTATTATGTCAGTATTTTATTTGTTTGAGTAAATTAATCATTTTTTCAAATATTTTTTTTTGTTTTCGACTTTTAAATATACTGGGACCCCCCTCGTAGGGTTGTCACGCCCCCATAGGAGGAGCGCGTCTCACAATTTGAGAAATGCTGAATTAAGTTGATATTATTCAAAAATATAACTTCTGAAGAAAAGGCAAATTCAAAAAAGAAATCCTTGGAAAAGTTTTAAGAAAGACAATTTAAAATAAAATAAATTTATAAATTAATACTTTATAAATATGACAAAATAGACAAATAAAATAATAATAATTAAGAACGTAATTTGCTCGTGTGGACGGAATAAAGAAATAAATTTTTAGAAAAGCATAGAGGAGCAGGTTATGAGAAGAGGAAAATAACCACTCTTTTCTTTTCAAATATAAAATGTTTATAGCCTCTCTTGTCAGTATTAAACATAGAAAGATGTTAAAATGTGATTTTCTTAATGGCAAACTTGGAAACAGCTGTGAGTTTAGAGAAATTTATACTCTTTGTTGAAATATTCGTGGAAAAGTAAGTGGCATTTTGAATGGAAAACCATTACGAAGTTTTTTCTGATAATTAGTTTGAAAAAAAAATACTTTTCACAAAGTGCCATCGCGGTTAATGAGAGAAAAGACTTATGAATCTTCTCATTAGTATAAATAGTATAAAAGCTGGGAAAAAATTCAGTTACTTCCTGTTTCTTAATTTTACCCCTCCTGGAACATGAATACTGTAAGGTGGAATTTATGTATACCTGTTATTCTGGTAGTGAGTTTTCTAGTCTTTACAGCGGTACATGCAAGAGGACAAGTTAGTATATATTATTTCTTAAATTTCAGTTGATTTCAACTTCTTTAAGTCATTTAATTTCATCCGGGAAGAACTAAAGTTCACATGCTTCAATTCCATTTTCTAAATAGCTACATTAATATTCACGGAAATAATTGTACAAAAATAAACTCTTGAAAATGTAAACAGAGTTATTTTTAAAAACTTAAATGCTAAGAAATTCAAATAATTTTGGCATATATTGCCGTTCTAATCAACAACATTGGGGTTTTCCATTAAATCTTTGCCTTTAAATTAACCTTAAAATTGCATAAATCTTTCATCTCCGAAATTCTTTGAAAAAATGATTAATATATTGATACGAAATAAAATTCGAATAAGAAATAAACCGTTTTAAATAAAAATTAAATTTTCACCGTGTTTCCTCCCCCGATTAGAGTTGTTTTTCACAAAATTTAAGATAAGCAGATAATTTATTTTAAATCAACGTTTCTCTTTTTTGATAAAATGAATTACTTAATAATAAATGTTTTTTATCTTTTTTTTTCTCGCAGCATTAAAAAAGTAAACATAAAGAAATTGCTGTGCAATTTTGAATTATTAAGACTTTTCTTTAATGTCTGCTAAAATCTAACTAAAAGTTAAAGAAAGTACTTTTTCATTGAAATAGTATTACAGAGGTAAATAAAAACTATAACATAGAAAAGAAATAGTCAAAAATGCTTATTTCCTAAAAAATGAATGCAATAAATGTAAGTGATACTTATTTAACTATTGTTTGGTAAGTTAACTTTATATTTTTATAAGAATCATTTTTTGGTAGTTAAAATAAAATGTGATTATATTCTTAAATTTTTTGGGAAAGATATTTAGAAAAATCGTTTCCAAAATATCTTTTCCTTTTTTCATTAAATCTTTTTTTCATAATAGCATACTCAATATCAGAAATAATGACATTAGCTCATGTATCCTTCTTTCAAATAGTTTAAATTATTTAAAACTGTCGCGATCATGGTGCTCACAAATATCCATTTCTTTAATAAATCTTTTGTGTATTAAGGTTCGTTACAAATTAAATTCGACATTACTTCATATTCCTCTAGAATTGATAAAGAAAATTTTGGAAAACAGTCGTCATAATAGAAGTCAAGTACTAGACCGCTTTAGTGCTTGCTAGACCCAAAAAATTTGAAATATTTCAATTCTATTTAATTTTTCAACTGCTTTTTTACTATTCATTATGTATTAATCTAAATTTTTTTTCTTTATTTTAGTAGTATATTATTAAAAAAGTAATATAAAAAAAAATTTAAGTCAATTCCTACTTAGAACAACAACAAAAATTTATTTCAGTTACTTTTTATTAAATGGTTACAATTAATATAATTATGTATATGACATAATCACAACATTAAATGGCAATTAATTTTTATTAATTATCATTAAAGTATCGTATTGTCATTCAAAACAATCGTATATATAAAATTTCAGTTCAAATGAATGCCTTGAAACCTGAGAGAAAAAAATCTTTTAAAGCTTTCACCCAAGTCGCTAAAAATGAAGCCAACGTGGCTGCATCCTTAATTCTTTAAATAATTAATTTCAGTCAATTAATTTTAATTAATTATAAATAAATTATCGTATTGTTACCAAAAACAATAATGTATAGAAAATTTCAGCTCAAATGAGTGCCTTAAAATATGAGAAAAAAACCTTTTTAAGTCTTGACACAAGTTGTAAAAATGGTCACCAAGTTGCCAAAAAGGATGCCAACGTTGCAGTTTGTAATTCTTTGAATAATTAGTTTTAATCAGTTAATTTTTATTAATTATAATTAAATTACTGTATTGCCATCCAAAATTATTGTGTATATAAAATTTCAGCTCAATTGAGTGCTTTAAAATGCATTTCATTAACGATTGAAAATTTGAACAAGATAAATATAGGGAGAGTGTGAACTAATAGTAGGAATTGAAAAATAAACGTTACTGCAATGTCTCTGAATGCTTACATTTGTATTACAGAATGTTCATTTAGATTATTTACTGATGGATGCAGATTCAGGCATTGAAAACCAGCAAGGAGAATTATTAGGCGCACAAAAATATGCTATATTTGCCAACAGAACACACAGAAGCAAACCTGACAAAAAACAAATGAAGAGAAAATCACCAGAAACCGAAGACAAGTATAAAAATTATACATCTGATGATGACAATTTGGACTGTATGAGTACGTATAGTTTGTTATTAAAAATTATATTAATGATCTATCCCCTAAAAAGTTGGGGCTGCACGTATTTTGAAAAGCATCCGATTTTATATAACCATGTAACAGCATTTGCGTTTAGAAGGCTACTGGTAAGGGCGATGTATTTCCCTTCATTTACCTATTACCTCTTAAAGAACTTAGTCTCTACCCATCATGGAAACGTATTAGAACCCATAGTAGTATTAAAATAATCTCCGTTTCACCTTATGAAGAAATAATTTCGTAAAAAATAGTACTGAGTAAGGTAGACAAGTTCTTTTGATAGCTGTGAATCTCTATATTGCCTAAATAAATCGTACCACGTAATAAAACGTTTTACAAAGCTGAAGTGGTTAAATGTGTTTAAAAATAACAAGACGTAGAAACACTGAAGAAACTATCATAATTTTTCTTAATTAATAACATTCATTCGTGGCTTAATGAAAGAAAATGTTAGAAGCAATTCAAACAATCCCTATCCTAAAAATTTATAATTGATCAAAACAATTATTTTCGTGGAAAAATCCATTATACAAGTTTAATGTTTAATTAAATAGAAGGAATGGTCAATATAACTGTTCACAACTACGTAGCTTGTTTACATTTTGTTGGTCCATGTTATTTAACCAAATATATATATTAATTAACATTTTTTTCTATTAAAGCAAACAAAAGAACTGTATAACAATTGTAATATTCAAAAATAATTTAAAATGAACATATAATTTGCTTCTAAGAATTTTGAGCCCTTTACCGGAGAGAAAAATTTATTCTCAAAATGAAAAATATCTCATATATGTAATATTATATATTCATTTATTTTACCAACAAATTATTCTATAAAAATTATTTTTATAAAAAAATTCCTTGAAAAAAATATTTAAAGCTTCTCAATGCCAGTTTATATTCGTAAAACATTTCGAAAAATCTAGACGTGCACATATGGTACGTAGCGGTTGTGTGTCACTAAAGGTTATTTAGTAAAAAATTCATTAAACTCTATAAAGGGTGTTCCAAAAGTAAATTTCGTTATTTTTTTTCACACAAAAACTTTACTGCCAAAGAAAATGCACCATGACATAATGCACATCTATCCATGACATCTTGTTCGATGTATCAGCATAGTCATTGCCAACGCTTAGACATTTGTCGTAGTGTGCAGTCAGTTTGAAAATACAACTTTGATTAAACCTGGTGCCTTGCGATACAAGGAATTGGCACACAGCCTGTTCCACCTCTACATTGTTTTTGGAAGTTACGTCCGGAGATAGTGACTTACATCGCAGGGAATCAGGGACTTCTTGAAGCCTTAGGCCCTTTCGCAAAAGTAGACACTGAGTACTTACACAAATGTAGTCTCCACCTATGACCTATAAAAGTAGATAGTGCTTAGCATACGTTGTCAAATACTCGTACAAAGCCGAAACAAATAAATACGTATGACTTACAATCGCACATATAGGCTCGACCGACTGCCGTCTTTTAACCGAATGAGTAATGACGGTGTATGGTGGTAGGCCAAGGCCTATTTAGGGACGACGATCATCACATGTAACCAGTTGACATATCGTCCGAAATTACCAGTTTTCCGGAGAATACAACCGGAAATAACATTTGGCTGTTGAAATTATTCGAATCCTGTTCTTATTAAGGTGGAGTCGAGGCCCTTATTGTGGCCGAGGCCCTGGACACGGGCTCATTTGGCCCATGCCTTAAGATGTCTCTACAGGGAGCAGGTGAAAGTTCGATGGGACAATGCTGATTTTTTCCCTTCGAAAATGGGGGAGAGATTGCTCTTTCGACCTTCATCTTCCACAGTCTGTCATACTTCTCTGAACATGCAATACCAGAAACCAACCATTTAGCAAGAAGGGACCTTTTCACCATGCACGGTCTTTAGGCTTTCAGAGTTAACGAACACTCTAGTCCCGCAGAGACGTCTAAAGGCATGGACCAACTGGACCAGAGCCTCTTTTCGTTCTCGACTCTGTCTTAAGATCATGATCCGGATAATATCATTTTGGTCCAATATTACTCCCGTACATATCCTCCGAAAAACAGGGGATTTAAAACTGACAGAAGTGGTTAGATTGTATTATTATGTGATGAGAGTTGTCCCTGTCAAGACCTAGGCCTATTACCATAAACAATCATTCAACTCATTTAGTTGAACTGGGACCATCGATAAAGCAAGTTTGTGCCTAGGTTTTTGAGATTGAGAATTATGCACAATTATTTGTTTCAAATTACCGTTTGAACCAACATTTTACAATGCATTTTATTTTCCGTCTACTTTTAAAGATCTCAGGTAGGGCCTACTTTTGCATAAGATCCCAAGGCCTAAAATAATCTTAAGATTTCTCTGGGCCCAGTGCCTCAAAAGACGTCCCTGCGTGTCCATTCATACCGGATAACAGCACCTCACTTCCATTGAAAATCACGTTGCCAGCACTCGTCTGCCTGCGATCGTGATTAACAACCGAATAAATCTTGACACGCCAGTCTGCTGCTGCTTTCTCTTCCTCTGTGCTCTACGCATACGTCATTTCTCCTACACTGACGTTCCTTCTATCGTGGAACCAGCAATGGGTGTAGTTTCTTATGGCTATTGTTTTCTCGACCTAAGGTACTGCATTCTCTTTTTAAAAAAATGAAGAATCTTACCTTGGAAACGTTTTTATATCTTAAGAAAATCCTCTTACCATCGTATCGGGTTATGTCCTAACTAATGTAAACTCTGCCAAGTCCAAAATTATTGATTAACTTTATTTTAAGTTTCCAAAAAAAAATGAAATATTCATATTTTGATTGTAAAATAATAAGAACCTTTATAATAATAAAAGCCCTTTCTTTTTCACTGAGGTTTATATATACGGAAACGCGATCTACAGGTTTAACCTCTGGGTCACAGAGGGGGGAAAATATCCTTCGAGGACCAGTGGTTGAGGCTCTGGCCCCCTTTTTTTACTGGATAGTAACCTCAGTATTAATAACACAATAAAACTAAAAATCTTATATATATATTGTAGCTAAGTTACTTTAGACCAATCAAAAATGAAATACAAAATGTATGAACATGCTGACAGCACATTGATATACTGTAAAGAGACGAAAAGTTAAATCCTCCATTTTTGAACCAATTACTTTTTCTAATACATTACAAGTCATGCTCGTAAATTGTAATATAAAAACAGGCAACTAATCTAAAATAAAATTTTAATTTTAAACCTCGTTTTAAGAAAAGTTTTATATTATTTAACATAATGTACTACACAAACATTTTTCTTTCTCCTTAGAAATAGGCAATAAAGTTTGAAATTTACTACGAGATATAAATTGAAATAAAAGATCCTCTACCCACCTCTAGGAAAAGTTCATCGTCAGGACCTCGACACACACCATTTGTTAAATATGCATAGTTTTTAAAAAAGATTAACAGTATTTTTAACCTTTTCTCCTTTACATATTCATAAAATATACCTCTATAAATGAATTACTACTAATTACTTCGGTTTTTTTTTACAAGAATATTCCTTCAATCTCTCAAAATGTTACAGAATGTATTTTTCTTTTCGTGTATGAAGTTCGTGTTCGTAGTTACAGAATAAGCTTCAGTAAATTCATTCTATGTAAAATAAGATTTAGTTTTATATAACAAGCGAAGTAAACTATCATTTATTGAATTTATGTGTATTTATTCTATGCTTATTTAAATTATATACTTCCAGAATGCGGATTAAGCATGACTGAAAGAGGTGGCAGAGTAGTAAATGGAGACGTTGTCAAACCCTTGTATAAATATCCATGGATTGTAAGTAAAGTACTTAATTTCTTTTTTTTTTTTTCAATTCTCTTATTGTAAGAATTATTTAAAAGGCTAACCACTAGCGTTTCAGTGCTTTTTAGCTTTTAATCATATAATGCTGTGGAAATATTTAGGAGGCTATCCAACATAAATAATACTTGGTGAAACAATTTTGATAGTTATTTGCATTTCAACGAGGTATATAAATATGATGATACATTACGTTTTCAAAGGTTCTCCTAGCAATATGTGTTGGTATACGACTTCTAGACCGGTAAGTGAATTTGATCAAGACTCATTATGGAAAAGGGATGCCATTGCCTCAAAGAGGTTTTTTGCTCATATTTTTGACTGTCCAGCTATTCTTGCTGTTCTACAAGAAATAAGGGCACTTTTCTCGTCAACAAACCTCTATGTAAATAATATTGCACAGATTGCCAAAGCAGTCATCTGAGCCCTTGGTTCTGTCTGATTTGGTCCCGTCATGGATACGACATCATCATACAAAACGTAAAAAATTTAAAATATTATTTTTCTTTTTCATTTAGCATTATTTAACCCATTACAGCAGTTTAAAACTTATAATAATATTTTCATTTTTACTTTATTTTATATTTTTTATACATGCTGATTCTACTTGTTTTACTTTAAAAAAAAAAATTTAAAACTATTCACTCTATATTAAGCACATCGAAATTATTTGGAATTGGAATAATAATTTTGGGGTATATTTATATAAAATTTGCTTTTTACAACATATTACTTTAAAATTTTTAAATTTTCTTCTGAAATTATTATTATTGGAAAAGAACTTTTCAAAAATATCCTGTACACATCATGGAAAATTAAAATTGTGGAACACTCTGAAATGAAATGAAATTATAAACGAAGAAGGAAATTATGTGAAACTTGGTCATTTGAAATACTCATATATATGGAACGAGTTTTAAGTAAATCGATTCTATATTTGACTAAAATTTCAGAAAATATGCATTTATTTAATAAATTATATATATATAAGCTACGTTTCTTTTTACAGAAAGGGCTGTAGAAAGCTCATTATATTAAATGGATTTCTGAAGTAAAATTGTATAAAATACTTCTGGGAAGAAGTGACAAAAAGTAATTTTATATTTGCTGAGTCTTATTAAGAAGACTTGGTACCCTCTGAACAATTTTTATTAATGCATTTAAAAATTATATTTTAGCATTTAATGTACTGTTTTTATTCAAAAAATGATACGAGATGAGATTTTTCACATTTTGTTCACACAATTTTAAAAATTTAAATTTTTTGAAGAAAATTTGAAAAATTTTAAAATTTTACTCCTTTTGTAATTATTAATTTTTTTGATCTAACATTTTTGTAACATTCTTATAGATGTTCTTAACAACTTTAGGGATCGATTTTACAATAATTTAACTAGTTTTAGAGAAAAAAATAAAATGTTGATATGCATACTAAAATTCAACAAAAAAGCCAATATCTCCTAAATTTTAATTTTTTTTAAAAAAAAGTATTCAGTTTACAGCAAAATGGATCCCTAATTTTGTTACATGCTTTATACATAACACACAGAGAAAAAAAATGGAAGTTAATGATAAATAATCCTGGAAGAAGTAGCATTTTGTAGCTAATGTATCAAAAAACACGAACTGAGAAAAATCACTTTAAAGTTTATAACTCTGAAAAAGAAGTTATAATAAGATAAAAATGCCACTTTAAGACATTATTTATATATTTATCTTTAAAATAATTGCATTTGCGTATTTTTTTTAACTTATACATTTTTATAAATTATAAATTTTTAGAGAGAATTAAATGCACAAGAAAATTCAAGAAAGATGCTGAAAAAAAAATTTTTTTCTCTCATGACAGAAATTTTAGTTTTTTTCTTTACATAATATTGAAGTATTATATTTGTATGAAATACATATAAAGAATAAGAACTGAAATTATGAAATTATTAATATAAAATGCCTTAATTCAAAAGTTTTACATGCACACATTTCACAAAGGAAAAAAATTAGATCATTGTAATGCCTCGGTAGTATCTTGGTTTATATATTACACTTTCTTTTTTTTTAAAGTTATTATTTCTCTTTTTAAAATAGAATTTTTTTTTTATCAAAACACTTCTTTAACTTTTTTTTCTAAAAATGAGGGCCTGGTCAAATTGCCTAATTTGTTAATTAACATTTTTCAAATAAAATTTTATCCAACTTCTAACTTTTCGACATCCAAAAGTGATATATCAATCGAAAGATGATGATAATAATACAAAGAATAAGATTAAATAAAAATAAATATATATATATATAGTTTTCCTTCATTTTGGGGGTATTAAGTCCCCTTAAAAACTAGTTGCATAGCCCAGCGTTGCACGAGCTTTTTCGAGTGTATAACTTTTTGCCCATGGAAATTTCCCCTTTCACTCTTCGTGTCAGCTCGTCCTGTTGTGTGGGAGATTTCTATATTAATGACATTAAAATACCATTTTTTGAAATTTTTTTCACTTCTTTGCTTCGTCAGACGGGTTTGTTTTCCCACAGCTTAGCCCGGCGTTGCACTGGCTTTTCCTAAGTGTGTAACTTTGTCCCCAAGGAAATTTCTCCTTTCCCTCTCAAAGCCAGCACTTCTGGGTGTCTGTGGATATGCACGATGTGATAGATTTTGATAATTATGTCATTAAAATTTCCTTTTATGAAATTTCTTCCGCTTCTATACCCTGTCAGAAAGATGTCTTTCCCTCCGCTTAGCCCGGCGTTGCACGAGTTTTATTGATTGGAAAACTCTTTTTCTATCTTTTTCCCCAGAGTTAAGATCTTTAGTGACACATAAGTTTCTGTAGTTGTATTGATTGTATATACTAAAGAAACCCAATTAATTTTTAATTGCATTCGTTTATTCTGATTTAGATTTCTTTACAAATTAGTTTTAAACTTATTAATCTATTATATTATTTCTAACTCTAAGTGAACTAATTTTACATTCTTTGATTGTAGTAATTTCAATTTCTGAAGAAAAAAAACATTATTTTAGTTATATTCTCTCTTCTAAATTTTGTTTCTGCTCAATAATTTAGATGAATTATGGGAAGGTTGGTGTCTTATAAAAAACTTTGTTTAACCTTCCAAAATATTGGCCCTAATCCTGATTGTTTGCTGTTGTATTGTGTAACTATTTTCTTGTTTATTATTTTCTTTTTAATTATATTATTAGCAGTTTTAAGGATCATCTATTTATTGGCTGCTTTACGCCTGAATATGATTTAATTACATTGTTACTTTTTCAAATTATTTTTAAGCAAATGCGCTAGATTTGAAATCGTGAAAGACTCATTGTTTCCTATTACTTTTAGTTATTAAATGGAGTCAGTACCCTCTACACCAAGGGTGGCCAATCCAAATGACCTAATGGGCCACTTCGGAAAAACATTATAATCTCGTGGCCCGCATATAAAAATGTATATCTTTATTTTAGATTTAGACCAATTAGAAATATTTATTGGAGTGAAAATTTAAAATTGAAGGAATTATTATTATTGTTTTCATTAGTTTTCGTCTATACAGATAATGTTCTAATTATTATTATACATAGTGTTATAATTATTATGCAATGATTAAATAATACTTAATTTATTTAAGTAATGATATATTTGTGTCTCAATTCTTTCACTTATTTTGCAAGTCGATCTCAATGCGTGTATCTGCACACCGTAATTGATGTTACAGTTTTTTGTTCGATAAGTTTGAGCGCGATTTATGCTTGATTAATTTCGTTTTCGAAAAGAACGATTCGCAGGTATAAGTTGAAAAAAAGTTACAGGAATCAAAAGTGATGTTGATGGGTATCACTGTAATGCCCACTTCTAAAAACAGAAGCAACGTGATAAAATAGGAATAATTATGGGATTTCTTTGCTACAAAACACTGCACTAAAAATAAAAATATTGCACAAAATAATCATATTTTGAAATGTTGTAAAGAATCTCGAGGACCACAAAATTATTCAAGGCGGGTGGCATTGCGGCTCAGGGGCCGCAGGTTGACCATCCCCTGCACTACACCAACAATGTTAAATTAAGCATTTTTATGATTCTTTTCCTCAGAAATATTACATATAAAAGCACAAAACTTTTTTCTGCATAGTAATTTGATACATATTTATACTGAATACTAATTTGTGCTAATATGTTTTTTAGTTTTTTCCAAAAAACAACTTTCACCGGACATTTTTATGAATTTATTGAAAATTGCCGGGTTCATTTTTTGTTACAATATCTGCTCTCGAGTCAAATATTTCAAAGAGATCAGTTCAGTATATAGAACTATACATCCGTAACATGTAGTTACAAAATTGAGTTTGCATTCCTGCAGTAGAATCCGAGAAAAAGGTGCAAGCAGTACTAAAACATCATTCTGAAAAATTTTCAATAAAATGTTTTTCAAAAGCGAAATTGCAACTGCAAGAAATAATGCACGTAGCATCGTGCAAATTTCAGGAGCGATCGTGGTAAGATTGATATGTGAATGATTATATTTGTGCTCGCATCTGATCACGTGGTACTCATATTCGGGTTATAAAGGCCATCAACTTTCCCCTCTCATAAATAGCATCTGAAGTTTTGCGTAGCATTTGCGAATTTCGAAAAAGCGTATAAAAGGTCACTGAGACGTCGGCAAGCTCAACACCATCCGAACACCAACACGACCGAAGAACGTGACCGTATTATCGAGATCCCTGAACTGGGTTTGTCACTGCTCACAATAACAACTCGTTTGGGGCACAACTTGAGTATCATCCAACGTTGTGTCATACGATGGATTTAGGAAGGTCCAGGTGCACGCCGGTGAGGAAGTGGTGAGCGTAGATGCACATCAGAGCTCACATACCTGCGTATTCACCAGCTGACTATCACTCCTGAAATTTGCATGACGCTACGTGCATTATATCTTGGTATTTGAATTTCACTTTTGAGTAATGCAAAATGTTATCTCATTACAAAAATTATGAATTAAAGCCTGCATTTACACCATTACTCTTTTTAAACATTAACTTCTCTTTTTCTTCAGAGATTTTTTTTCTTTCCTCTTTTTCTTGGGTTGTTCAGAAAATGCACAAATTGTTTTTCTTCAGTTTTTTCTATTGATATATTTCACAGCATTTCTTCCAAACTCTGGACTGTTCTTTGAAAAATGTTCACCTTAAATGCATTAAGCTCATCAAAGTTAACCTTAAAACTTCAAAAATACCACGTAAAAATGTATCCACGTGTAAACAAATTGATTTGAGAGAATGCATGATTATACGCCATTTCGAAAGGTTTCATTCGAGATTTGTATGTTTCTGTGCAAACAATTTATTAAAGTATCATAATTCAAAAGTTTGTCTAAATATTAGACTAATGTTTTCTATAACGGCCACAAAGAGACTGCTTTTGTGTTTCTAAACATTATAATTGTGTATTTTTATGTATGTAACAAACCTTTTGCAACTGAAACGAAGGCATAATTCAATGTATCGTGCTTTTTATTAAAAATACTTTTAAACAATTTAATGAACATGGTATATATTACAATTATAAGTAATAAGACATCCAAAAGAATATTCAATTTGAAATGAACAAAATTATATTTCAAAAATTAGTCAAATCACAAAACTCCACAAAAAAATGTAAAAAGAATTTATGATTATCATTGTAGACAAATTTCATAATTTTGAATACATACGACTTACTTTTTCATACCTTGAGATTATGTTTATATATTGCATATTCCTTTATTTATTAGGTTCCATTGATACAAATGAATCAAATGAAATGTGGTGGAGCTATAATATCCCGAAAGTTTATTTTAACTGCAGCGCATTGTGTCTTCAAGTAAGTTTGTGTAAATTATTTTATATTTTAAGCAAAAAATATTTCCCCAAAATATTATGCTTTTGCTTATATTATTCTTTAAGTAGCTGAAATTTTAATTTCTGTTCTTCTAACAAAGTGAGATAGAGCTATACTTTGAGAACAACGCACGCTAACTTTTCGTTCTTCACGTAAATTCATTTTAAAATTTTAAATCCGGCAAAATATTAAGATGAACTTTTTTTTAAAAAAATAAATAAAAGTATCCAGTATCTATGCCATAACTTTTATAAATTTTTATTATGTTATTATGAAGTATCCTTTATAAACTGAGACTAAAATTATCAGTGACGTAATTACTGCCACTTGAAATAATGAAGGAATGAAAAGTGATTCGACTTTCAGTCATAAATATTTTCTTTTGTAAATTGAAAAATATAATTAAAAATTTACCTGAATATTCCGTACTAAAATTCATTTAAATACAGGTTGTGGTAAGCTCTCGTCCGCGGATGAGTTAGAAGGTACCAAAGGGGATGAGACATAAGTATAAAACAAACACTTTTATTATGATTATCAAATCACTATCTAAATTCAATCTAAACTAAGAAAGCTGTCAGACTAATTACTAACTTAAATATCTATAATACTCTAACTGATTAAAATCCCAATACCACGAAAGACTTGTGCAAACGAAATTCGGTAGGCGTGTTTATACATCTAAAAATGCTTTGCACTTAAGTGTGGCGCTAGTAGCGCCACTCAGAACTTGCAAATCAGAGTTGATTTAATTGCAAACTGTAAAGTTTGAGAGCGTTATCCGTCCCCAAAAACCCTCATGTAGCTGAACAGTGGGACGTTAATATTCACTCACTCACTCACTCACTTGAGAGCGTTATTTGTCTGTGAAATGTGAAGTATTGAGTTGATGTTAGCCAAGAATATCTTTAAGATGAAAATACCAATATATCAACAGCTTCCCAAGTTTGAACGCGGTCGAGTAATAGGGTTACGAGAAGGTGGATTTTCTTTCCGCGATATTGCAGAAAGATTTGGCCGGAATGTATCCACTGTTCATGATTGTTGGAAGCAGTGGTCAGGGGATGGCACTGCCTCAAGAAAACCGGGCTCATGGCGGCCACCTGGCACTACTAAGAGGGAAGACTGCCGTATTCGGCGTACGGCTGTGGCGCATCGTACTGCTTCAGCGGCAGAAATTCGAGCAGCAGTTGGTACCACAGTGACACAACGAACAGTTAGAAATCAGTTATTTCAAGGACAGCTCTGAGCCAGGCGAATTGTAGCATGTATTCCACTGACTCCAAGCTATTGCAGTTTGCTACCCCAGTGATGTCAAGCTACAGCTTATTGGAGGGCTGAGTTGAGATCTATTGGGTTTTCTGATGAAAGCAGGTTCTGCCTTGGTGCCAGTGAGGGCCGTGTATTGGTCAGAAGGTGGCAAGGGGGATGCATTCTACAAAACTGTATGTGGCCCAGACACACTGGACCTACACCTGAAGTTATGGTCTGGAGAACAATTTCCTATGACAGCAGGAGCACTCTCGTGGTTATCCCAAACAAACTGATTGTAAGTTTGTTCGTTCGTTTGGTAATTCAACCTATAGTATTCATGAACAGCATTGACAGGAGTGAGTGAATGAGTGAATATTAACGTCACACTGTTCAGCTACACGAGGGTTTTAGCATTCAAGAGGGAGTTTTCCAACAAGATAAAGCTTGCCGTCACACTGCTGTTACAACACAACCTGAGTGTTGAAATGTTACTTTGGACGGTGAGATCACTAAATCTGTCTCCAATTGAGCCCGTATGGGATATCATTGGACGACAACCTCAGCATTACCCACAGAAAGCAGTGACCATCCCTGTATTGACACAACAAGTACAACCAGCATGGAACTCCATACCAAAAAGTGGCATCCGTCACCTGTATGACACACTTGCAGGCTTGCATCTAAAATTCCGGAGGTTACACCAGGTTTTAATGTAACAGCATTTCACATTTGAAATGCTTTTTCTTGAGCTTAAATTAACCTGTGTTCTTTAAAATTTATTCAATAGAACATGTTAATTAGACAATTGCATTGTCCAAATTTCATCACTCTGCAAAAAAATTTTCTTGCTGTTGGGATTTTTTTTCATCAGTGTAATTGATCTAATATTTATCTAGAATTACGAATCCTCAGCATACTAATTCTCCTAAATTGACACGTCTGATCATTTTACTTGATTTCCGTTTACTTCAATTATTATATCTCTAACATTTTAGCTTCAGCATGAGAACAATGACCAACCTCCCTCTAAGTTCCTTCTTCACTTGACTTTAAATAGTAACTCTCATTAACATAAATCACGGTTCCTCCACGGAAAGCGGTTTCATAACCATATAACGTCTTGAAAGTATTCACCCCTGAAAATTAGTAAGAATCACGAATAGAACCTGTTACAAGGTAGTTGCAATGCAAGCAATTAAAATATACTATCCTCTGATGTTTTAATTTGGACTCATAAAGAAGAGCCTTCCACTTCATGATGGGGTATTTTTGTGAGAAAAAAATTTTACCTTCTACTTTTATGCTTTAAAATGAGCGAGTAAACACCTTATAACACGTTCACGTTTGGAACAAATTTCCAGCCAATTCCGAACAATTTCTACCTAGTTTTCATAGCAATGGCTGCGAACAACTTTTTCCCAGTGAACTGAAAAAGTTGTTCCAAATAAAAGCTGCTTGAAATTCCAGCCAATGGGTTCTTCGGCACCCTACGTCATAAACAAGATAGCGGTAATTATGGCAGCTTCAGTTTCATCAAATGCATCAGATATGGCGTATAATATTTTAATGTTGTATAATATTTTAACGACGTATAATATTTTAAACGGAATAGTGCTCCATTTCTGTTTAGGCCCATCAACAAAAGCGCGAGTGAAATAGAAGAAATACTATTCGATGATCGTTTTCCGAAACAGAAAAATCAGCGAATAAGTTTTCAATGTGGAGATAGAGCGCGGCTGACGTCAGAACATGCCGTTTTGTTTACGTCAACCCTTCACCCTCCGGTGCGTAAAAAATTGTCCCAAATGGTGGCTCCAAATATGTATGTGTGATAGGATCTTAAGACTAGGCAAAGGTTCCCATGTACCTGCTGTAAGTGATGAATACCGGTTGCGTTTGTGTGGTGTTATCAAATAATAGTAATAATAATATTCTGGAGTCCTAGAATGTCTTTCCTGGATTTATTGGTAGCAATAACTTTCAACAATAACAATCTTTAACAAATTAAACCATTACATTAATTAGACTGAAACTAAAGAGAATTCTAGTATTCAAAATAAAAATGCTAGTAAACAACGGCAATCTAGTACACCGAAGCCAAGAAAATACGAGAAAACATCAGCACATCTAGTTATGCTGAAGCCAAGTTCAAGATTCCAACTGAGACAGAATCGGTTACATATGGTTTCTATCGATATATAGACCACGTGGGTTCTGAGCGGGGTGTCAACTAAGCTCCACCTACTCAGACCACCCGGTCCCTAATTTACAACATCAAGCATTTTCTGTACTCCTTACCAGTAGCGACTGTAGGAATTTTTCAGGGGGAGGGGGAATCAAAAATTTTTATTCTCGTATCATGCCCCTATACGCCACCCAACATAATCTTTTGAATTTGTCGATTTGGGGGGGGGGCATTAAAAAATTAATTACTAAATGAATAATTAGCATTAGATAATAAAACTAATTATTAATAACAAATATATAATTAAATATTACGGATTATAATCAATCGAGAAAAAATCAAGGGTTTTAAGGGAGGGGTTCGGATCCGAGAACCCCAACCCTTGTGTGCGCTACTGCTCATTACAGAGTTAAATTCGTAGCAAAGCAATAATAATATGTAAATAATTCAATAAATTTTATCGTAAGCTACAAAGATGACAATACTACATATTTTTACCTCCTAGGAATACTCCAAACACAACTCTTAAATATCCTAGTTCTAAGTTTTAACAGAATCATTTCAATATACACAAATGCAATTATAAAAAGATAACTTTAAAGCAGGATTCTCCTTTAAAATATTTTAGTTTTTAAAGTTATTTATTTGTAAAAAAAAAAAGATTTATTGTATTTTTAAAATTAACTATTTACATGATTTTAAATCTTGAATTATTCATATATATTTAAAAAGGGTTTGCTATTTACTAAATTTGTTGTACCAACTTTTCCCCAAAAATATAGGTAATAATAAAAGTTTCATAGGTTGTTTGCAAAAAAATTTATAATCAAAAATTTATAATTAAAAAATTTAGTGAAGGGATAAATAAAAGTCTAGGCAACCCCAATGGGCATTGTTCACGTATCTAATCATACCCTCGATCTCGAAAAAATATTTTTACAATGATATCACATGACCAAACAGCATTCAATATTATAAAAAACTAATATGAATTGTAATTAATACTCTTGAAAATATTTATTGAATTTTTGCAGTAAATTTTAAGATTATTTTTTAATGTAAATGAAATATTTTCGAGAAATTTTGTACATCATTGTATATTGTATTATGGATACATCGTGATAATTTTTGACTACGCTGCAGGAAAAGCAAATCATACATGCTTCTTGATATTTTTGATCATATACAAGGGGATTTCTTACCAGACCGACAAACTTGCAGACTTGCAAGGAGTACAGCAGGTACAGGGACAACTCAGAATCACATAATGTGAGCACCTTCTATTTGAAGTCGCTCCTTCACCGTCCTGCCTACCTAAGGATGTAGGGGGAAACCAAGCATCACCAGAAACTCCTATAATAATTATTATTTATTACTATTCAACCCCACTAATCAACCCCAAGTGAAACTACAAGAGGAGACCTTAAGAGTGATATAAAGAGAGCAATCTAAAATAAGTAAACAGGCACTAGTAATCTACTTAATTTAATCTAATCTACTCTATCTTAGATTATTAATTCTCAATCCATTTATTTATTTTAGTGGTAAACTCCTTCCTTAACTCACGTTGTGATAATGAAATAAATCTCTCCTACGTATCACCGCAACAGTTCCTCTGTTCCTTCTATCTTACATTTACAAAACCTTGACTTTATATTTTCAAACTAATCTACATATCAAGGTCTCTCCTTGAGGAATGGCTGTGAATTAATGTGAAAGCTAGCCCCAAAGTTTCTACGAGAGAATTATTCAGAAGGTCTCGCATAGATCCGTCACAATAGGAATGCAAGGTCGCAAACGTCGTAGTTGTCAGTTATGGTGCAAAGAAGAAAAGAAAACAGCACTCCTTTTTAGAACAAGAAGCGTTTTATTGAAAGGTTGTACAATAACAGGTTTCGCAATTATGACTTGGCATGGCAGCAGCTCTGTAAGGAATTCCTTACGTTCAGGAAGATTCCTCAAGGCAGTTTTGCAGTAGATGGGGCTAAATGAAAGCTTTCGCGAACAACGATCCAGCTGAAAGTCTTAATTTGCGATCTGTTTCCCGAGGTAATAGGATGTGCGTGCGTGCGTGTGTGTGTGTGTGTGTGTGTGTGTGTGTGTTGTTGTTGTGTGTGTGTGTGTTGTGTGTGTGTGTGTGTGTGTGTGAACCCGTTTTCAAATAAGGAACTAGTTGATATGCTGATCATGAATCGAGCTGTGGATTGTAACGGGCACTTTGCTCGACCTACCAGTTCATCGGGTCTATCTTATAAGGATTTCTTCTTCTGGGGTCACATGAAAAGTTTGCTGTGTGAGACACCCATTCCTTCACTTGAACACTTCATTTCTTAAATACTTGTAGCTTCCGGCAGAGTACGTGACATGACAGGAATCTTCCAGAACGTAAGGAATTCCCCGCAGCGCCGCTGTCTGGACTACCAGATGACTCTTCTGGTCGTAATTTTGAACAGCTGTTGCAGTACAACCTTTCAATAAAATGCTTTCTGGCCCCTCTGTGCAATCCAAACCAATGCCAGCTGTCCCAGGGACGTCTTAGGACTTTTCGAGGCCCTGGGCCCTTACACGAATGTAGCCCCCGCCTATAAGCCTTAAAATTAGACATAACAGCATATGTTGTCAAAAACTCGTATAAACAATAACCCGAAACTAATAAATGTGCATGAATTACATTAGCACAAACCAACTAGACAAACTGCCACCTTTTTACTGAATGAATAATAATAATGTATGATGGTAGGCCTAGACCTATACATGGACGATGGTCATCACATATAGCCATATCTTCCGAAATTCCCAGTTTTTCGGAGAATACAACCGGAAATAACATTAGACCATTGAAATTATTCGAATCGTGATCTTATAAAGGCTGAGTCGAAAGCGAGACGAAGCCCCCATTGTGGACGAGGCCCGGGTCCAGTTGGCCCATGGCTTAAGACATCCCTGAGATGTCCTTGGCTTTAAGTTGGATTGTATTTTCATTTTAATAACTGCTAAATCAGCATTTTTCAGTTTAAGTTTCGATTGAAGAGTAACGCATAAGAAATTACGGCTTATGACTATATAAAAAAATTAGATGGAATTGTACTTCGAAAGTTGGATGATCTTTCCTGAGAAAGTACTAGTTCTTTAATTTTGTGTACGGTAGGAAAAATAAATTAAGAAGAAAGTAGAACTGTGTGGGTGTGTGTGTGTGTGAGAGAGAGAGAGAGACGCCCACTTGAATGCATCTTCCGATAATAACTCCTTATCAATATTCTGAGAAGTTTTCCTGTAACAAAAATATCAATAGCTCTTGAATTAAAAATATGAAAGGGCAGCAGAAAAAATTAAGTTTTCACAGGATAGAAATCTTGCAGTAAATAAAAATAAAATTTAAATGTTGTAAAAGATATCCTAATTATTATTTCTCTTTCCCCTCCCCATAAAAGTCTTTTCATGGCCTTTTGCAAAATGATTAACTTCTAATAACGTTTATTTTTATTTGTTTTCAATTAAGACTTATTGCCGTCATGATATTTCAGTCCAGAGAAACTGAAGTACCCAGAATGCCGAGGAGACAGGGCTCCAAAAAAGTGCTACTATAAAGCCAACCAGTTTACGATCAAACTATTGGGAAGGCAAAAGTTAAAAAGAGCAATGAGAGTTAAAAGAATTATACCACACCAGGAATTTGATTACGAGAGACATTTGAACGATATCGCTCTACTGGAGCTGGAAGAGCCATTAAAGTGCACAGGGAAGACTTCCCCCATATGCTTACCTACTAAAAAAGAAATGTATAAAAATGGTCAAGAGCTCTATGTCGCTGGATGGGGCAAGAATACACCGGATCGACTTAGTAAGTATCATAATTAACAGTCAAATTTTAAAAATGTACATAAAATGGATCTGAATTTCAATAAAACTTATAGATTATTTTTAAATTCTATAATTAAAAATTTAATGTTACAATGATGTTGCCAAAATTGATATTGAAAGTTGTTAATATCGACAGTAATACCTCGACTTGCGCTACCCACAGTGTCGATTTAAGCTCAATTTGGGCCCGAACGCAAAAAATCTACGGTCCCTTGCCACTGGCGGATCGAAATTTATAACCAGAAAATCTAGTAAATCCAGCTTATCCAAGCTCTTTCGGTCCCAGGACCCCTGGGCGCCCGCGCCCAATTGCACATTGTGTAAAACGGACCCTACTACCCTGATTTAATGCAAATCCGGAGTTCCGCAATTTTCAAATCTCGTTCATTCTTTTTTTTTTTTTCATCACTGAATCCATCACTCAGAAAGAATCAGTGCAAGAGCCTGATTAAATTGGTAATGTAATTTAAGAAGTTGTCAATCTCTTGCAAGACAAATAAATTTAGAAGTGGATAGTGATGACGGTCAAGAACTACTGGGTGAGTGAGTGAATGAATATTAGCGTCGCACTGTTCAGCTACACGATGGCTTTTGGCAATGGACCTCGTAATTTATAATCATGGTCAAGTGAAGAGGACGACACCTGAGCTGCCACCCTCCTCTCCTAACTACCATAGCAACGGGAGGACGTTTAAGCTCTCGACAGATTTAACGTGCATCGCTCCCCCGCAAAGTGAGTCTTTAGTAGTACTGGACTCGAACTCATGACATGCCAGCAACGATTCGATACCTTGACCACTAAGCTACCGTAGCCACCAAGAACTGCTGAATTCCTACAATCAAGAGCTGACAATTGATGAGCTCATAGAAATGCATGAGCAAAAGCAAGACACTGAAGAACTTGAGTCTGTCGACTCAGTTCTATCAGAAGATGGAGTGACGGTGTTCGCAATTTGACAGAAGGCCTCAGTTTAATTGGAAGAAGGGTTACAATTTTAGAAAATAGGGATACCAACGAAGAGTGTATTTTTTCAACAAAACAAGGAATGAAAAAACTCTAAGCTTTGCTACGAGGAAATTTTGAGTTAGAAAATCACTCCTGCACTCCTACGTAAATTTAATTTATCAGACAACGCAAACTGCAGAATCTGTGATTGCTTAAACGATTTGGACCACATCTTGTTAAACTGCAATAGATATATTCATCCTCGAAATCTCAAATCACTTTCTCAAAATTGATCCACATTATAACATTACTTTCAAAGAACTATTGGAGAAAGCTTTGTCAAATAGATTATCATTCAGATTTTTTATTCAGAAAATGAAATATTTTGACATCTATTAATTTATTAATCCTTTAGTTTTTTCAGGGGAAAATATCCTTTGTAGCTCTATATCCCACAAAACCTGAACTGAACTGAACTGAGTTAGAAAACAAATATTTAAAAAAGTCAGTGGACTAATTTGTTAGGACTACTTTTTATGAAACTTTCCACATCCAAATAACTTCGGTTTGCGATTTTGTACGTGTGTTATCTAAGTTTTTGTTGAAGCTTTTATTTTTCTAAATTATTATTTACTTTCGTCTCCTGGCCCCAACTAAAAATAATTTAAATGCAAAATTATAGCCGTGGTTATCATTCCAATATCTCAATTATCATTTATAGTCCCAATTACCGCGCAAGTTCGGAGTATTACTGTATTAGGAAATTAAACCCCTCTAGCCAAATATTTATTTTTCTTTTAGAACTTAAATAACTGCATCTTCAAGTTCTTTAAAACTTTGAAATAACTAAAAAAAACTCCATTTTGGTCAGTTTTTCTCAAACTGTGGGGCGCGCCCCACTCGGAGGTCGTGATAACTCTACAAGGTCGTGATAACCCTACAAGGGCGCGTGTATATCAAAAAATCGAAAACAAAAGATTATTTTTAAAAAATTTTAATTTACTGAAAATAAACAAAACAAATACATTTTGACATAATAAAAAATAAAATACCTTTTACACTGATATAAAATACACTTCTATATGTATCAGTACTGCACACAATGTGTCTCATAATTAATGTAACAGTACTGAGTTAAGACCAAGTTTAATAATTACCATTGACCCTATGGGCATGTCATAAAATTTTATAATTATCTTGATAATTTGTACGGTTTATTATTCAAGTCGTATTGTAGCCTTACGTCAAAATATATTTTTATTAAATTCAATACGTTGTTGGGGGGGGGATGAAAATTATGATTGAAATTGGGTCACTAGTATAGGAAGTTTGAGAATCACTATTTAAGTCATTTTCAAATTTGCTGAGCAAACATGTGTACAATTTATTTATTAAACTACTTTAAAATCTGATTGATTTGTAGCTAATAAAAATTAAGAATCATTTTTATTAATATTTATATACAATTTAAAAATTGTAAAATTTTATTTGCCTTTTAAATTTGACATGCACATTGTTTGTCCAGGTGGTGGGTGTCACTAAAGATGTGAAAGTGTCACATTATAATGAGTATCACTTTTTAGAGAGGTAATATCAAAATAATTACGGCTGATAACACATGTCATACTATTAAAATATGTCTAAACATAAAAAAAATTGAGGGACACAGCACGCGATTCAACTGACAAATATCAGTCAAAAACTCAAATAAAATTCCCTTGGTCCGAATTATCCTTCATATGATTTTCTATCATCTCAAAAACTATGAAAGATATAAACTATAAAAATTCAGAATTTAGATAACTTTTATGCTTGTTTTTATTCACATCAAAATTTGAAATTAAAACTTTAAACTGATTTATCTCAGAAAAAATAGTAATTACTCCAAATTTTTTGATATTTTTTTTTTACTTATTTCTATTAGTACATGTAACAAAAGTTGGTATGCATTTATAAATCAAATACTTATTTTTTTTAAAAAAATATATTTGAATTCAGTATTTATACATTTTTTAA